>SJYC01084216.1:0-56245 GCA_006408675.1 Madoqua kirkii | reverse complement strand
TCATTTATTCCTTCTCTTCCTCATGTTTTTCCTTTCTTTATGTAGATCCAAGTTTTTGTCCTTTATTATTTTCCTTCCCTCTGAATTCCTTCAGCTACTGTTTTTCTGAGAAAGTCTTTATTTGTCATTGATTTTTTGAAGGATAATTTCATTAGATGTATAATTCTATGTTAGTATTTATTTTTCTAATACTTAAAATATCTTTCAGGGGTGTTTATTCTGAAAAACTAAAAATCCCATTTCAAGCTCTAAAGAATATTGGTGTTTCAATTTCACAACATATAAATAATAATGAATTACAATGTAATATTTGATAAAGTCCTCCTTGAAAATAAGCCATAGAGGAGAGGCTGTTTCATGGCTTTCTTGAAATAGTCCCTCACTGTGACCTAAAAAGCTTGGACTGGGAAAGAAATTAAATACTTAATATGCAACAGACTCAAACCAAGTTACTCACTTTCCCATTTAAAAAAATACCTTCTCAGAGTTATGATTTGTCTTTAAATTCTCAGCACTGAGAGAAAAATATAAGAAATCCCCCACAAGAAAAAATATTTTTCAGCTTTTACACAAAATCACAGATGAATACATTGGGCAATGTTCCTTGTACACAGGCCCTCTGAATAAGTTCCTCTGAAAGTTAATATGAGGTCAGAAAGAATGCATTTTCTCAGCATATTAAATACAATATTTCCTTCCTGGAAAGCTAGCCTGAGACATAAGTGAAACATACAAAATCTGAGTAAAACAAAACAAAACGACAAACTAGAGATTCAGGTAAAACCAAATAGAATGGTGAAATTGGAAGGACTGCTCTGACCACCAATACCCGTGACTCCAACACTCAAACGACTTCTTTCCCTAATAGGATTCTCAAGTACCAATTCCACTTAGTATCATTGACTTTAACCCTAACCTCCTGAATATAAATTGTTTGACACCTCCTGTGTCCTGTGAACAAAGAATGTCACCGGCCATTTCCGTAAACTGAGGATAATCAAGCCATCAACCCAGTTGCCCCCTTTGGCTCACGCTGGGGGGAATTCAGAATGGAGAAAAACAGGCTGCCTGCCACCAAGCCATCGGCCTCTGAAGCCACTCCCAGAGGTGCACCCTGAGGGGATTCAGGATGGAGAAAAACAAGAACCTGGCCCTAGAAAGTTAAGGTGCATACCAGAAGAGTAATTTTAATAAACTCAGACTCTTGCATCTCACCATACACAGAAAAGCACTAAATTCATTAACTTGATATATATGGTTTTCTTTAATTAGTGGTAATCTTTTCTTTAATGTTTTAATTGGTGGAAAATTGCTTTACAATGTTGTGTTGGTTTTCTGCTGTACAACAATGCAAATCAGTCATAGTTATATACACAGCCCCTCCTTCTGCAGTCTCCCTCCTCTCCGCCATCCCCTCCTCTGGGTCATCACCAGGTTGGGCTCCCTGTGTTATGCAGCAACTTCCACTAGCTATCTATTTTACACGTGATGGTGTACATATGTCAATGCCACTTTCTCAATTCATTCCACCCTCTCCTTCCCTTGGTGTGTCCACAAGTTTGTTCTCTACTAGGTTCACCGGTGCCATTTTTCTAGATTCCATATGTATATGCATTGATACAGGATACTTGTTTTTCTCTTTCTGACATACTTCACTCTATATAAGAGGCCCAAGGTTCATCTAACTCACTACAACTGACTCAAATCCCTTCCTTTTTATGGCTGAGTAATATTCTATTGTATATGTGTGCTATGTCTTCTTTATCCATTCATGTGTTAATGAAAGTGAAAGTGAAGTTGCTCAGTCGTGTCCGACTCTTTGAGACCCGTGGACTGTAGCCCAAGCTCCTCCGCCCATGGAATTCTCCAGGCAAGAATACTGGAGTGGGTTGCCATTTCCTTCTCCAGAAGATCTTCCTGACCCAGGGATCGAACTCAGATCCTCCACATTGCAGGCGACGCTTTAACCTCTGCACCATCAGGGAAGCCCTCATGTGTTAATAGACATATAGGTTGCTTCTATGTCCTGTCTATTGTAAATGTTGCAGCAATGAACACTGGGGAACATGTGTCTTAGAATTTTGGTTTTCTCATAGTGGGATTGCTGGGTCATATGGTCTGTCTAGTCAAGGCTATGGTTTTTCCAGTAGTCATGTATGGATGTGAGAGTTGGATTGTGAGGAAGGCTGAGTGCCGAAGAATTGATGTTTTTGAACTGTGGTGTTGGAGAAGACTCTTGAGAGTCCCTTGGACTGCAAGGAGATCCAACCAGTCCATTCTGAAGGAGATCAGCCCTGGGATTTCTTTGGAAGGAATGATGCTAAAGCTGAAACTCCAGTACTTTGGCCACCTCATGCGAAGAGTTGCCTCATTAGAAAAGACTCTGATGCTGGGAGGGATTGGGGGCAGGAGGAGAAGGGGACAACAGAGGATGAGATGGCTGGATGGCATCACGGACTCGATAAACGTGAGTCTGAGTGAACTCTGGGAGTTGGTGATGGACAGGGAGGCCTGGCATGCTGCGATTCATGGGGTCACAAAGAATCGGACATGACTGAGTGACTGAACTGAACTGAATGGTGTGTGTGTGTATGTATGTGCTATATTGCTTCAGTCATGTCCAACTCCCTGGGACCCCATGTACTGTAACCTGCCAGCTTCCTTGGTTCGTGAGATTCTCCAACCAAGAACACTGGAGAGGGTTGCAATTTCCTTCTCCAGGGGATCTTCCCAACCCAGAGATGAAACTAGCATGTCTTCTGTCTCCTGCTTTGGCATGTAGGTTCTTTACCACCAGTACCAGCTGGGTCATATGGTAGATTTATTCCTATTTTCTTATGGAATCTTCATACTGTTTTCTTTTTAAAATTTATTTTAGTTGGAGGCTAATTACAATACTGTAGTGGTTTTTGCCATACATTGATATGAATCAGCCATGGGTTTACATGTGTTCCCCATCCTGGACCCCCCTCCCACCCATAATGTTTTCTATAAAGGCTCTATTAGTTTACATTCCCACCAATAGTGCAGGGGGGTTCTCTTATCTTCACATACTCTCCAGCATTTATTGTTTGCAGATTTTTTTTTGATGATGGCCATTACGCTTGGTGTGAGGTGATAAACCTGACTGTAGTTTTGATTTGAACAAGGGAATTTGGCCATCTGTCTATCTTCTTTGGAGAAACATTTGTTCAGGTCTCCTATTTTTTTGACTGGATTGTTTGTTTTTCTGATATTGAGCTGTATGAGGTGCTTATATATTTTGGAGATTAATCCTTTGTTAGTTGCTTCCTTTGCAATTATTTTCTCCCATTCAGAGGAGTGTCTTTTCATCTTGTTTATAGTTTCCTTTGCTGTACAAAAACTTTTAAGTTTTATTATGTCCCATTTGTTTACTTTGCTTTATTTCCATTAATCTAGGAGGGTGGGACAGAGAGAATCTTGCTGTGATTTATGTCAAAGAGTGTACTAATTAGCAGTAATCTGTTTTCTTTTTTTCAAAAACTCTTATATATCCTGGCCCCTCACTTACCTCTTCAGAACAGTCCTTCAAAGCTATCTGAGAGGCTTAAGTCCTCAGTAAGTCCACTGAACAAAACATTAATTCTCAGCTTTTAGGTTGTGCCTTTTTTTTCAGTCAACAGTGCTCAATAAATTTTTATTCTTAACTGCCAATTATATCTCCATTTTTCACTTCATTTTTCACTGTGCCCATGACAGCCAATATAAACAGAATTAAAAGTACTTGAAAGACCCAAATCCACAGTCATAGACTCTGAAAGGTTCAGATTTGTGGAGTACTAGTGGAATACACGCAGAATTTTAATCTAAGATTCCTAAATCCTCTACATTCTAGAATTTTAATACAGGATACCATGTCCTAATTATTCTGTCTACCACTTCTGTCAGGTTTGAGAAATGTAATACTAACAATGCTTTTTTTTCTCTTTATCTACCATACTGTACTTATGTCACCATAAAAGCAACATAACCAGAAAATCTCACATTTCTGAATGTTATTATATGCCTTCTTTTAAAATGAAAATGGACACTCCTGTACTATTGAATAGCTTCTTTTCAAGTGCTAGGGTAAACTCTGACTGATTCCAATGAAATGATCTGAATTTTCAAGCACTGCACATATCAGCATTCCAGTGAAGAACTAGGACAGACAGGAGTCGTTTTCATTCACACAGAAATGCCACACACTTGATCTGACTTGTCTTGTGTACTTAAAACCACAAGTGGTGCTATCCTGCTTAGAACCAAAATACTTCCTGCTATTCTTCACAGAATTTAAATTTGTCTCCTGGCTGTCTTGCAATTGTCTTTCTCACAAGACACCAAATGGCCCCTTTAGTCCCAATTCGCCTATTAGAATAGACTATTTCCTTTGGGGATAGAAAGCAACTTAAAGAATAACAGAATTATTATTCTTTCCTAATTTTGGTTGAGAATTACCACATTTATTTCATAAAAAAATAACAAAAAGCTTATGATTGAGAATAATATAGGGTTTAGGTACAAAGTTTCAGTTACATGTCCATGGAGAACAATCTCCCTAGGAAATAAACTCTTATCTACAGTTGCCTCAAAAGATTTATTATTCTGAGGATATGCGATAAAATAATATTGAAGGCTTGAGGCAATGATTTTGATTTCAATTGTGGTTGAAGGTACCTTGTCACACTGCTCTGAAACTATCATGGATTAAATATTTTGAGGGGGCTTTAACATGGGGAGATCGTCTACACCTGTGGCTGATTCATGTCAATGTATGGCAGAACCAATACAGTACTGTGAAATGGAATAAGCATTAAACAAAAAATTTAAAAAAAAAGCATAATTAGAATGTTTTAAAAATGTAAATTAAAGGAAATATAAGATGGAAACAAGTTACTATTAAAAAAATAAATTTTGTAGACTATAAAAAGATCCATACAGCAAGTATTGCTAGACAATTATGGGGAGAGTTCTCCTTAGTCTCCACAAGTATGCAGGTAAAATTAGGCTAAAATGAAATATCAAGGACAACTTAAAAAAAAATAAGTGTGTTATAAGTGGATAACTTTAAAAGTAAGGAAGCAGGAGGGGCCAATATGCGTTAAATGTCTCTGTACTTGGTCCTCATAGCAGCCTTGAATATTGAATCTAAGAGGAAAATAAATGTACAGAGATTAGTTCTTTCTTCCCAAGTTATCAACTTGGGAAGAATGGCCCCCTGCACATTGAAACTTAGTACATTTTGTTAGAAATATTCTTGTACATGCTCCACAAAAGGGAATTAAATAGCTACTCTACCCTTGGCATAATGGTTGCTTAAGCATCAGGTTTATATTTAGCAGCATCTGTTGCTAGCGTTTCTTCAACTCAGTGTCCTACTGTGTCTCCACAATAGACTCAGGTCCTATTAGAAGGAATCCAGGAAGGACACTTAAACATGCCATATTAGTACAATCGTTTTGGCAATAGGAAACCAATATGATATCCATTGATGATATATTCCTTATTTGTGAACAATTCATATTTTTGTAGTAGATATATCTTTCTTTGATGGCTTAAAGCAAATTAGGGAAAAACATCCCCACTGAAACTCTTCTCTCTTCCCTCATCTTCCCACTGTTAGCATATTTTTTGCTTAGCATAAACATCTTCCCACTGTTAGCATAAACAAACTTTGCTTATTACTTTGTGTATTTGTGTATACATCCATCTTCCAAATTGTAAGTTCCTTTGAAGGCAGTGAGTTTCTCTCTCATGGGATTGTTCACTGGATGAGCTGAGACATGCTGTATGACACATTAAGCACTATGCCTGCCACAGAGCTCTGACTCAATAAATGTAGAATTACTATTATATGAGAAGCTCTGCATCTTGACAAACAAGTTGGCAAAATGCATCATTTTCTCAGTGTTCCTACCGTTGTCTCACAGACTGATTAATTACTGTGATAGATCATCCCTCCTCTCCTATATATCATATAGATCAGGGGTCCCCACTTCCAGGATCTAATACCTGATAATCCTGTCTCTTATACACATCTTGTGTGTGTGTACACACACACATATATATCTGTCCTGTGCATGCATGCTCAGTTGCTCAGTTGTGTCTGGCTCTTTGCAACCTCATGGACTGTAGCCCACCAGGCTCCTCTGTTTATGGAATTTTTCAGGCAAGAACACTGGAGTCAGTTGCCATTTCATTCTCCAGGGGATCTTCCCAACCTGTGTCTCCTAAGTCTCCTGCATTGGTAGGCAGGTTCTTTATCACTGCACCACCTAGGAAGCCCTATGTGTATAGTAGTGGTTGTTGTTCAGTCGCTCAATTGTGTCTGACTGTTTGCCACCCCATGGACTGCAGCACGCCAGGCTTCCCTGTCCATCACCAACTCCCAGAGCTTGCTCAAACTCATGTCCATCTAGTTGGTGATGCCATTCAACCATCTCATCCTCTGTTGTCCCCTTCTCCTTCTGCCTTCAATCTTTCTTAGCTTCAAGAACTTTTCCAATGAGTCAGTTCTTCACATCAGGTGACCAAAGTATTGGAGCTTCATCATCAGTCCTTCCAATGAATATTCAGGACTGATTTCCTTTAGGATTGACTGGTTTGAGCTCCTTCAGTCCAAGGGACTCTCAAGGCTCTTCTCTACCACCACAGCTCAAAAGCATCAATGCAGAATCCAACCCACATCTCCTGCATTGCCAAACTGATTCTTTACCACTGAGCCACCAGGGAAGCCAATATATATAATTTCTTTTTATGTAGTTCCCATATTAGTGAAAGCAGTGACAGATTTTATTTTCTTGGGCTTCAAAACCATTGTGGACGGTGACCACAGCCACAACATTAAAAAATAAAAAGCTATATTAGCTTCCAATTAAAATAAATAAATTTAAATTAAAAAGACTTAAAAAATAAACAGCTATGAAACACCTATACAGCATATTAAAAAGAAGAGATATCATTTTTCTGATAAAAATCCATTTGGCCAAAGCAATGGTTTTTCCAGTAGTCATGTATGCATATGAGAGCTGAACTATAAAGAAGGCTGAGTGCCAAAGAATTGATGCTTTTGAACTGTGGTGGTGGAGAAGACTCTTAAGAATCCCTTGGACTGCAAGGAGATCAAACCAGTCAATGCTAAAGGAAATCAACCCTGAAGATTCACTGAAAAGACTGATGCTAAAGCTGAAACTCTAGTCCTTTGCCACCTGATGCAAAGAGCCAATTCATTGGAAAACACCCTCATGCTGGGAGAGATTGAAAGCAAAAGGAGAAGGGAACAGCAGAGGATGACATGACTAGATAGCATCACTGACTTAATGGACATGAATTTGAGCAAACTCTGGGAGATAGCAAAGGACAGTGGAGCCTGACATGCTGCAGTCCCGGGGTCTCAAAGAGCCAGATAGGACTTAGCCACTAACACTATGCTAGTGCATTTTCTGCTAGCTAAACTTTGATGCAAAACCACTAGAGGGAGATCAAATATCATTTCCTTTTCTTTGTTTGTTCTGGTTGCTAACATTATTTATATAACTTTAATGTTGTATAAATGTTTCATTATGAATTAATTTATTGGTGCTCCTGAAGATTTTCTTTCCAAGCTACTAGAAATGTTTGAACAAAGCTGAATCCAATAAAATTAGTCACAAGAAGTTTAAATACTTTCCAAACCCCCATTTTGTTTAGTCTTAAAGCATTTGATTAAACAATTGCAATCATCTTAAAATCTGCATCAGGTCAAATGTGACCTATGAATGTTTATTCCACCAGAAGTGGATTTTTCATTGACTCTAGGTTTATGCATTACATAAATTAACCATCAGTTTGGAAATAAAATATGTTAACATGAAAACTATGAGGCTTAGGAACATTTCCTAGCATTTCAAAAACCATGTGCTAACATGAAGATTTTTGTTGTTATTATTTAGTCGCTAAGTCATGTTCAAGTTTTTGCAGCCCCATGGACTGTGGCCTACCAGGCTCCTCTGTTCATGGAATTACCCAGGCAAGAATATTGGAGTGGGTTGGCATTTCCTTCTCCAGGGGAATCTTCCTTATCAGGGTTCGAACCCACATCTCCGGCTTGATAGGTGTATTCATTACCACTGAGCCACCTAGAAAGCCCAATGTAAGTATAATAAACTATAATAAACAGTCTGTTTTAAGGAAATCAACTGCTCAGTGCACAAATGAATTTTTGTTTTATTCTAATTTTGACTGGATTTCATCTTGAGAAACTTTAATTGTATGTTAACATTCACATATTGAGGGCTTCTCACATGCTGTTGCTGCTGCTGCTAAGTCGCTTCAGTCGTGTCTGACTCTGTGCGATCCCACAGACGGCAGCCCACTAGGCTCCTCTGTTCCTGGGATTCTTCAGGCAAGAATACTGGAGTGGGTTGCCATTTCCTTCTCCAGTGCATGAAAGTGAAAAGTGAAAGTGAAGTCGCTTCACTGTGTCTGACTCTATGTGACCCCATGGACTGCCGCCTACCAGGCTCCTCTGTCCATGGGATTTTCCAGGCAAGAGTACTAGAGTGGGGTGGGGTGCCATTGCCTTCTCCATGATTCAGTGGTAAAGAATTAGCCTGCCAATGCAGGAGACCCAGGAGACATGGACTTGATCCTTATGTTGGGAAGATCCCCTGGAGAAGGAAATGGCAAACCATTCCAATTTTATTGCCTGGAAAAGCCCATAGACAGGGAAGGCTGGCAGGCAAGGTCCATGGGGTTGCAAAGTGTCAGACATGACTTAGTGACTGAGCACACATCAATCACATATAGATAAATCATGCTTTTATTTACAAAGAAGCAGTTGTAGTAGTTTTGAATCTCAAAGGTCTAAAGTTATTAAAAAGAAATTTGGGAAAATATAGATTAAATTATCTATTGACATTTCTGAAATGAGCAACTATACAATAAAAAAGCCTTTTATTTACAGAAATAGAATGAATATTTAAATCAAGGACAACAGAAAGAGAAGTGTTTAAAAAAAATAAAAGTACTTATCAGTCGATTCTCCCAGTCTTTGAATCATGGAAACAAGCTGTTATAAATAAGCAAGCCAATGCTATCATCTGATTTTCCAGACAGAATATGCCTCTGGAGTCAAATCACTGGGCTTTGAAATCAAGCTCTGCCATTTGCTAATTGTGTGGCCTGGAAGAACTAGTTAACTTCTTTAAACCACAGTTGGGAGAATAAAGAGTTTCTCTCTCATGGGATTGTTCACTGGATGAGCTGAGACATGCTGTATGACACATTAAGCACTATGCCTGCCACAGAGCTCTGACTCAATAAATGTAGAATTACTATTATATGAGAAGCTCTGCATCTTGACAAACAAGTTGGCAAAATGCATCATTTTCTCAGTGTTCCTACCGTTGTCTCACAGACTGATTAATTACTGTGATAGATCATCCCTCCTCTCCTATATATCATATAGATCAGGGGTCCCCACTTCCAGGATCTAATACCTGATAATCTGAGATGGAGCCACTGTAATAGTAAAGAAATAAAGTGCACAATAAAGGTAACACGTTTGAAAAATCGCAAAACCATCCTCTACTCCCTGGGCCATGAAAGAACTGTTTCCCACAAAACAGGTCCCTGGTGCCAAAAAGGTTGGGGACCGCTAATGTAGATCATTTCTTCCTCCCTTAGCTTTCAAATTCTCCCTTTCAGGTTCTTCAAAATACACCATTTCAAGGACTTTGGACAACTGAATTCAACAAAATTTTTGAAATCATAAAATAGAATTGTAATGATTATAAGTTAAGTTCTGGCTCTTAAGTTCTGGCTCTATGCTGCAGTCAATGATAAGTTAAAATAAAATATAAAACCATGGTCTCTATCTTGGAAGATGAGAATGAACTAGAGTAGCTGAGGGAGGGAGACAGGACAAAAGGGGAGGGGACAAGCAGGGAGGAAATTAAATTTCTCATTTTTTAAGCCACGTAGTTTGTGATATACTTACAGCAGCCATAGGAAATTGATATGGAAGGACTTCCTTTCAAATCACCATAGTTACCAAGAAAGAATGTATAGATGATTACAGCTGGAAAACTGAATGATTTAGTTAAGAAGTGTGTGTACCCTCTGTAGCAGAGAAGACCAAATCTGACCCTGTATTGGATGCAATCCTTTAGCTCTAATCTCTGTGCTCTCTTGCCTGTCGTTAGTCATGCTGGTTCTACACCTTTGTAAAAGAATGTTGCCTATAGCTTGAAATATATAGTAGCCCTATCTCAAGGCTCTGCCTCCCAGTTTGACCTTTGAAGTATAACACTTCATTCTTACAGAGATAAAAAGCTGCAGAAGAGAGAATAACATTTTTCTCTGTTAACAGGAATGTCATCATGACCAGGCCTATGCAGACAGCTGCTCTTGCTAAGCATTACCACATCTACTCCAGGGTTTGGCCAGCACCAAAAAGCTGCAACAACTAGTCACAGCCTCTCCCCTTTCAGTATAAAAGATTTCTAACTCTGATAAGGTGGTTCTTCTGGATCCTAATCCACCATCTCCTCTGCGGGTTTTGGAATAGTCACTCATCCTTTTTCCAGCAACTTGGCTCAATTTACTGGCCTGTTTTGTGGTAAGCAATACAAGCTTGGACTCAGTGACATGAGGGATGATAATCTTTGCAAATGAAAGATGATCTAATTGAAGCGTTAGTGACAGTTGAGTTTTCCAAGGTGCTCCTAGATTTTCTTTGGTTATATTTTTATGTTTGCTGTTGGTGACACACAACAGGTGAAATTGTGATTTAACTTTCACAGTTTAAGGTACTGATTTCCTCAACTGTTTTTTTTTTTTCCTCTCAGTTTTATCACATTTCTAACAGATATATTTGTCCTGTCCTCTCCTCTGACAAGTGTAGAAATGGTGGTAAATGTGTTTCCTAAGGAACCTACGTTGTTATGCTTTGCAGTCCTGTGTGCTGAAAATACAGACAACTACTCTGAGTTCTCATTAACTTCAAAGAAAATAGAAATTGATGTTTACATGAGTCTAATAAGTATACATTAGTATGGGCCAGGCATTCTGTTAGATATGTTCATGTATTATGTGATTTATTCTTCACCACACTTGGGAGAGATGGGAATGGCTGCTCACTTCAGTATTCTTGCCTGGATAATTCCATAGACAGAGAAGACTGGCGGGGTTTACAGTTCATGGATTGCAAAGAATCAGACAAGACTGAATAACTTTCACTTTTCACTTCCTTGAACCCAACCTTAGGAATTTGGCTCAGCCTTAAGGTATTCCTAATAATACTTGAGTTTAGCATTATACTGCCCAGTGTAGCAATAAATCAAACTGTGGCTAAGTAAGCCTTCGACAAGATATCTTTCGATGGACCAAAAGCTTATGCAGAGTTACTCTTTTCATAAATGGCTACAGAATACTACTAGGATCACAAAATGTGATGTCTTCGTATGTTGTGGGTCCTATAATTAACATAAAATTCTTGTTTTAAGAAAGAAGAAACTGAGGGCAGAGTTTGTTTAATGATTTACTCAAGAATTACATAGTTAATTAGTAATTCAACTGGATTAGATTTACTGGAATTCAAAAGGAACATGATCACTGATGTTGAACATCTTGGCAAAAACTTCTTAAAAGTCAAGTCTGAATTACTCCAGAAGAATCTTGCTTTTATAAAGAAATTTTTACTAAAAATTTTTATAAAATATTTGAGTTATAATAGAAAAGCTTACATAACAAGAGACCCCAAATGTAACCACTAGAAAGAAAAATGTTATCAAGTTATTATCAAGAAGTTATTCAATAATTTTGTTCCTTCAAACATTTAAAAATGAATTATTAATTCCAACATTTTGTCAAATGGTCAACAAACTAGGTCTGTTACACTGCTAAAAGCAACCAGTTCATCTTTGATCTAACCTCTGCCTGCTTCCTAGTTATTAATTGTTACTCTCTAATTAATGAAGTAAATAAATTGCAACTGTCACAATTTTTAAAAATATACATGCAGTCAAACATTTTTTTTCTTTAGTGTATAGTTCTTTGCTTTTTAATACACATAAAGATTCATGGAAAAAGCAAGAGAGTTCCAGAAAAAACATCTATTTCTGCTTTATTGACTATGCCAAAGCCTTTGACTTTGTGGATCACAACGAACTCTGGAAAATTCTGAAAGAGATGGGAATACCAGATCACCTGACTTGCCTCTTGAGAAATCTGTATGCAGGTCAGGAAGCAACAGTTAGAACTGGACATGGAACAACAGACTGGTTCCAAATAGGAAAAGGATTACATCAAGGTTGTATATTGTCACCCTGCTTATTTTACTTATATGCAGAGTACATCATGAGAAACGCTGGACTGGAAGAAGCACAAGCTGGAATCAAGATTGCCGGGAGAAATATTAATAACCTCAGATATTCAGATGATACCACTCTTATGGCCGAAAGTGAAGAGGAACTAAGGAACCTCTTGATGAAAGTGAAAGCGGAGAGTGAAAAAGTTGGCTTAAAGTTCAATATTCAGAAAGCTTATGGCATCTGGTCCCATCACTTCACGGGAAATAGATGGAGAAACAGTAGGAACAGTGTCAGACTTATTTTGGGGGGCTCCAAAATCACTGCAGATGGTGATTGCAGAACATGAAATTAAATGGTGCTTACTCTTTGAAAGGAAAGTTATGACCAACTTAGGCAGCATATTCAAAAGCAGAGACACTACTTTGCCAACAAAGGTCCATCTAGTCAAGGCTATTGCTGGGGTCCAGCCCCGGTGTATCCAGGGTGATTCAAAGGTAGGGATGGAGTCAGCATCCTCCTTGGAAAAATACATATTTAGTTACAGATAGAGAGAGAGATTAGAAACGAATAGTGTAGTAGGAAAAATAGTGGAGAAAAAGAGACTGAATAACTTGGTTCACATGGAACAGCATCCATGGTCCAGATGGGAATTCAGCCAGAAAAACGGAGAATAAGAAAGAACGACATGGGGGAGTCAGTCTTTCCAGGAACTGATCCCATTTCTTTATTTTTCCGATTTTCCTAGATACCTTTTGTTACATATAGGGATGAATACAGAGTTATGCGGGGGTCAGCAGTCCTGACCTTTATCAAAATCAGGTGCTTTACATAAAAAAAGGTCTTAGGGGTTTTACATCATCTTCAAGCCATTTCTGCCTGCTGACATTTACAACCCTTTCTTTCTGATAACCAAAAAACTTATTTTTTCCAAGCGTGTTTTTTCTTAAACCAGGCACCACCCTCCAAATAAAGTCACATTCCTATAGGGCGAGGGTGTAGTGAGTTACAATCAAGAAAGAAATTTATTTAACCCAAGGTTAACATGATTAATCTGAAAGGTTAATACTTATTTCTCCTATATGCTTAAAGGTTAATATTTATTTCTCCTATATGCTAGTTATATTCATAAGGGCAGGGAATATGGAGATTTAGCAGCAAACATCAGTCCAACAAATGAAAATCCTTTCACCAATGTTCCCCTTAAGATCTACTTAGTCTTAAGATAGTGATAAAGTTACATTTTTACATAGCAAGGACACAGTGATTTATAACAAAGTACAGTGGTCTATAACAAAAGAGAAAATTCAGTACTCAAAAAGTCTAGTATTGCTAACATCAAAAACTACTATATTTCCTTTTCTATATTCCAAATACATTGATTAATATATTCCCAGGTACCTAAGGATATGGAGGCCTGGCGGCAATCATTGACTCAACGACAAGAAAAAGCCCTATGCTAATTAAGACTCTCAAAATACTCCAAAACTCTCTGTGCTGTTTATGGTTGAGAGGTAGTAAACAATCATGTGTCCGCAGAGAGGCTTAACCTGAGACGCCCTTGTCCCACCTAGGGCAGGGAATTAGCAGCAATTATTGACACAACAAATGAAAAAACCCTTTACCAATATAATTCCCAACGAACCCATTATACTAATAATTTCTAACTTGGCACAAGAATTTGCTTTTAGTAAGTCAAAACATCTCGTGCCTCTCATGGTTGGAGGGCTGTTGTGGCCGGAGGAACCTACACAGGCAGGCTAGATAACCTTCAGAGGAGTCCCGTAAGTTGAAACACTCTAGTCACGCCCAGGAATTTTTACTGCCTTGGAGCTGCACGTTTACTCCTTCTCCGAGAGAAACGGTTATGGGGGAGAGCCCCTCGTAGGTACAGGACAGACTCTGGTTTCGGGGTTAGATGCTCGGGAGCAGGGGAATTTCCTGAGGCTTGATTCCGCCTTTGCGTATGCCGAAGCCCTCTTCCTCATGACCTTTGCCACAGGCGGAGTTCCTCACGCTGGCCCCCAACAGGCGCTGTCACAATTCAAGCTCCATATCTCTTACCCGAAACCACTGGGACCAGATGGAATTCAGGTGCAGGTTTTAGAAAGATTTAGATTTCTGCATACTGCACATACCGCGCAACCTGAAGAGCAGGGGTCGGGGGACCCACGTCCGCACGGGAGACACACAGAGGGATTCTCGGGCTGGGAAGACTCCAGCTTGCTGTACTTTCCAGGTTATGCCAATAAACAAATTAAAGGAGAACGTCCCAGTTTTAGAGGATTTGGGTTTATGTTATCGTGTGTAAGAAATTGCAGATGGGACTTGCCTGGAGGTTAGGAACCCGCCTGCTGATGCAGGGGACAAGGGTTTGACGCCTGCCTGGTCTGGGAAGATTCCACATGCCGAGGGGCAGCTGAGCCTGTTTGCCCTAGAGCCCGAAGCCCCTGCTCACCACAGCGAGAGGAAGCCTGCCCGCGGCAGCAAAGACTCAGGGAAGCCAAAAATCAGCAGATTAATAAAATAACAAATAAAGTAGTGAGAATCTTTAAAAAAGAAATTGTAGACGTGCACAGTCATAATGGTTAGCCAATTTTCCTTTCCAAATGGCTCAGATCCATCCTGTTGAGGTTTTCTTACAGTGAAATGCACGCGTGTTCCGTGGACAGTTCTGTGAGTTTCAACAAGCGTATTCAGCGCCTATCACCACCACTGCAATCAACATCAGGGATGTTTCCTTCTCCCAACAAGCTCCCTCGTCTGCCCCTGGCACACAACCCTCTCCCACCCCGGGCCCCACAGCCACTGGTCCCCTTTGCCATGGGGGACAGAGATGCCCTTCCCAGAAGTGCAGAAAGAGGGATTAGTTTGTGTCTGGTGCACCTGAGCCCGGCCTGTGGCGTTTCTGTTACTGAACGTTATTCCGTTTTATGCGGGCATGAGGATTCTTACTCCGCCCATTCTGATGGACGCTGGAGCATTACAAGGGTGCCTCTTTCCATTTTTTTAACATTGTTTCTCAAAGAACACAGTTTTAAAATTTCGATAAAATGCATTTTTTTTCTTTTTCTCCTTCTTTTATGAGCGGCGAGTTTGGTGCCCTCTCTAAGAAAGCCTGCGCAGCTCCAAGTCCCAGAAATACCCCAAGGGTCTAGAAACGTTAGGTGTGGTGCTGGGTCTGTGGTCCATTTCTAGGCTCCTTTGATATCACGTGCATGAAGCCTTATTTTGCTTCACGTAGATGTCCGATGGAGCCCAGAACGGTCAGTTGAAAAGACAATCCTTTCCCCGTGGATTTCGCTCCTTTGTCTAAACTGATGACCACACAGATACAGGTTCCCTGTCCCGCCCTCTGATCTGTGTGTCTGTCCTGCTGACGGAACTGTCCTTGTTCCTGTGGCTTCGTGGTCAGGCTTGATCCAGGCGCTGTGAGGACCCCAGCTTTGCTCTTTTCACAACTCTCCTATCTAGTCTACGTATTTTATCTCTCTCTATATATTTTAGAATTGACCTGTTAATTTCTAGAGAAAATCAAACCAAAAAAGCTTTCTGAGGTTAGAGCGGGATTGCCTGAAATCTGTGCATCAGTTGAAGAAAACCAACATTTTCACATCTCAGAATTTTTCAACCCATGAATACGGTGTATCTCCCCATTTACTTAGATGTTAATTAAATTTTTTTGATGTGGATCATTTTTGGAGCCTTTGTTGACTTTATTACAGTGTTGCTTCTGTTTCATAGTTTGGCTTTTGGCTGTGAGGCGTGTGGGATCTTAACTCCCCAACTAGGGATCGACGCTCACTCACCCCCTGCGTTTATTGGAAAGCAGAGTTGTAACCACTGGGCCTCCAGGGCAGTCCTCAGATCTTTACTTTAATTCTCCATGTTTGGTAGGTTTCTTGTACACCTTTTGTTCCATTTATTCCTACACATTTTCACTTTCTCACTATTATAAATGGAAATGATTTAGGATTTTATTCTTCCAATGTTCACTCTGATATACAGCTACACAGCTGATTTCTGAACACTGACTGGAATTCCACGAACCTGTGAAATTCACTTTTTCAGTGGCATGCTTTGTAGCTTGTTGGGGATTTTCTATGTAGATGATCAAAGGCAGGTGGGCCGGTTCTCTCCTGAAACTTTGCAGAACGTTTTTCTCCTCCTCCTTCTCCTTATTATTATTGCAAAGGTAACAAACACGGAACATCGTTCAAAAGGCAAAGAAGGGCATCGCGCAAACACGACTCATGAGCATGGCTTCTAACACCGGTGGTCAGCACTCAGTGTCACTCTGAAGGCTGGGCAGCCCTGGCCCTGGGCACTGAGACGACTCCTGGGCATCGCTGGCTCACGTGACATGTTTCTGGAGTGTTTCTCTGTGACAGGCTGTGCCACGTGCTGCGGGAGGGGAGGCTGTTGCAGGCTGGTTTCCATGGTGAGGTGGGTGATGTGACGTGGATGTGTGGGGTGCGGCGGCAGGGGTCGAGGGGTCTGATGCACCCAGGGGCACTGAGAAGCCCGACAAGCCGGAAGAAGCTGGTTGAGTCACCCCCGGGGCACCCCCAGGACCCTGCCGTGGTCGCGGGTCCAAGACAGCGGGAATCAGGAATCTGTGGCCATGCACTGGGTCCAGTGAGGCACCCGGGCGCACGGCTGAATCAGGAGACCGTGATCACAGTGAGGGTCCCCAGTGTGCTCCGAGGGCCTAGGAGGAAGCGGCCCATTGACCCTGGGGAGAGACTGCCCGACGCCAGGGACTGGGTCTGCAGCAAAGGAAGCGGACAGAGGGGAGGAAACGGTGGCTGCAGAGCTGGCGGAACCACGCGGATGGGGTGGCCAGAGGGAGGAGGAGCAGGTGTCGGAGGCCTGCCGACCCGGCGGGAACACCTCTACTACAAATCCTCCCCCGCTGAGGGGTCAGGGCATCCCTGGGCGGGAGTACCTGTTGACCGCTTGGAGCGGGAGGGGAAGGGGTGCCATCTTGGAGTGATGGGGGCACGCGCTGCCAGAAGGCCTGGTATTCAGCGTGGACATCCCTGAGGTCGGCGCGCTGCTGGCTAGGGGTGTGGGGTTAGGTCTCTCTGGTTTTCCCTAACTTAGGCACAGTCTTGGAGGGAACGTGCGTGTGCGCGGTGTGCACTGTGCAGTGGGGTTTGAGCCTGACCGCAGTGACTGGGGCAAGAGGGAGAAGACAGCGAGGTGGGGGCGGTCAGGACCAGCCTCTGTGAGGGCGCCCTTGGCGCGGGCTGCTCCTGTCAAACAGCAAGGGACGCAGTGTCAGCTCGCACTGCCAAGCCCGACACCCTGCCCTGCGCCTCAGCAACAGCGAGTTTTCCCTTCCGGTTCTGTTTCTGGTTTGTGGACGGCCACCGGCAGGCTGTGTTCCCATGACCTCTTGTTTTCTGTCCAAAGTGGGAGCCTGTAAGGGAAGCGAGTGCCCTGGGTCTCTTCTTATAGAAGCAAGGCTGTTGAGAAACAGTCCCACCCTCATCACCGCCTGTGACCTTAATTAACCTCCAGAGGCAGGTCACACAGGTGGCCACACTGGGAGCGGGCCTCACCTGGGGACTCTGGGGACACGTTCGGTCCACAGCCAGCCACCTCGGGGACTGGACAGGCTTTACGCGGGCAGGAGGGGACGCCGGCCCCACAGGGCTGTGCCCTGCCCTGTGTCCCTTGGACACGCTGCCTGGACACTGTCCCCCTGGACACGCTGCCTGGACACTCTCCCCCGGACACTGTCCTCCTGGACACTGTCTCCATGGACACTGTCCCCCCTGGACATGCCCCCTGGACACTGTCCCCCCTGGACACTGTCTCCCTGGACACGCCCCCCTGGACACTGTCCCCCTGGACACTGTCTCCCTGGACACTGTCCCCCTGGACACTGTCCCCCCTGGACACGCTGCCTGGCACTGTCGACCCTGGACACGCCCCCGGAGCCAAGCGCCGCGGGGAGGAGGCGCCTTCAGAACCCCGGGAACCACGCGCGACCCGCATCGGCCGCGCGGACGGCGCCAGCTTCAGCGCGGCTCCCTGTCGCCTATTCCCGCGTCCAGGCTCCTACGCGGACCGCCGGGCGTGCGGCGTGCGCTGGGGGACACCATCGGCCCGGCACACCGGGGGCCCTCAGGTCGCGGCCCGGCGGCCTGGCCTCGCCGCCCTCCTCTGTGCGGGTCCGGCGCAGTTCGCATGGGGCCACGCGCTCCGGCCGCAAGCCTCGCCTGAGGGCCAGGGGGTCGCGCCGGGCAGCAGCCACGAGCAGCGCGCGGCCCCTTTAAGACGTGCCGTGTAGGAGCAGGGCCGTGACGTCATGGGCTGCGGGAGGAGTCTGTGCGCAGCCGCGGCGCGGGGGAAGGCGGGACGGCCGCTGACTGACAGGAGCGCGGCGCGGCGGAGGCTGACGCCCGAGCGTCCCGCACAGACCCCGCCCTTCGGGCCCCGCCCTGCCCCAAGAGGCCTCCCCGCCCTCCTCGCACTCCCCTCCCCTTCCCTGCCCCGCCCCGCCTCATGCCCCGCCCCCAGCGCCCGCCCCGCCCCGCAGGCCCCGCCCCTCGCACCCTGTTCCACCCTCCGCAGGCCCCGCCCTCGCCCCGCCCCCGGCCCGGGCGGGCCTCGCCTCTGCTCTCGGCGGCGGTGGCGCTGCGGGAGCTCCGGCGGCCGCGAATCTAATGGCTGCGCCCGGGCCGCGGTGATCGCCGGCGGAGAGCGACGGGCGCGGGGCCGCGGAGATCGAGAGCGAGCGCGGCTGGACCCCGGCCCGGCCCGGCCCGACCGGCCGAGCCCGCGATGCGCTCCGGGGCCGGCCCTCGGCGCAGCTGACGCCGCGGCGCGCGGAGACCCCGGCCGGCCGGCTCCGGAGAGCGGCTGCCCCGGCCCAGGCCGCGATGGCGGGCAAGGCGGCTGCTCCGGGCACCGCGGTGCTGCTGGTCACGGCCAACGTGGGCTCGCTCTTCGACGACGTAAGTGTGGCGTCGGACCCGGGATCCCGGACCCCCGGACCGCGGACCCTGAGCCCCGGGACCAAGATCTCGGTCCCGAAGCCCGAAGTCCCAGGACCCGACCCCAAGTCCTGAGCCCTGGGACCGCGGGACCCGGGCCGGATCCCTGGCACCCGGGCACAGACCTGAGCGCTGGACCCGGGAGCCTAGCCCCGTCCCTGGAATCCTGGTCTCCAGGTCCAGCCTTCAAACTCCATGAGTTGAACCCGGAGACCAGTCCCTGAACCCAGGTCCCTAAATCCTAGTCCTGATCCCTGTCCAGGGTCCCCAAATCCTGACCCCAAACCCCAGTTCGAGGGCCCCACACCCTGGTACCCAATGTTGACCCAGGAAGCTTGACCCTGAACCCTGGTTCCCAGACCCCAGCCCGTGTCTCCTGGGCCCCAATCCCTGACTTCTGGCCGCTGACTCCCAACTCTCCAGTCCATGGCCCTGGCCTCTGCCGGTCTGCCTGTCTCCCTGCCTAGCTGCCTGTGGCTGCCCCCAAGTGTGGGCGCCCTCATTTTACCTTGTAACTTAGTATCTGTCTAGTTCGCAAACAAGGGGCTTCTGTTGAAAGCCTAGAGGACTTTGTTTCTTGCCTGTTAAAGAGAAAGATGCGAGAAGCTTTTCAAGGCCAGAAAAAGGATGCTGACTGTCCAAGGCCTTTACCTTCTGGGGCCTTCCACCCGGCACCCGAGGCCACTGGGAGAAGAGTCAGCCAAGGCCTGGTGCTCCCCCGGCTCCGGAGGCTGGCGCAGGCTGACCTAGTTCACGTTGCAGCCGCGGTGCCACCCCACTGTTGGTACTTACACTGCCAACCCAAATAAAGCAGAATGCGGCTCCAAGTGGCGTGCTTGTTTAAGAAAAGAGGGTGATGGCCCAGATGGAGCTCCAGGCAGCCCCACACTACACCCCCCACCCCCACGGAGGTGAGCGGTGGGGCAGCCCCTTGACCAAGCAGACCATGGGCAAACATGCCTTCCACCCCTGCCTTCCTTTGCTGGCTGGCAGTGAGCATCGGTGAGGTGTTTCTTAGGCTAAGTTCGTGCACAGGCGAGGAGTGATGAAAGGTAGGCGCTATTTTTGCTTTTTTTTTTTTTTCTTGTTTTAGCTTCCAGGCGCGATGTTTTGTGCTTCCCTGCTGGAGCTGAGCTGCTTGGTCTCCGGCATGGACAGGGCAGCTCTATCTAGTTTCACGTTTGATCATTTTCTACAAAAGTGCCTGGTCTGGGTGTGTGTCTGTATATTTAGCATTCTATTCTTGGCTTTCCAGTAACATCCACTCTAACATGGTTTTACTCAGATGATTCAGATCCGTTAGCTGTGGCTTCAGAGCCTCAGAAATGTCAGGAAAATTAAGCACGGTGGGGTATTTCAGTCTCAAAGGGAAGAGAATTTTGCTGTGCAGACGTCCTTCCCAATAATTTTTTGATTCCGAGTTCTAGCTTTTTTGTTGTGTTTCGGCTGTGTACACACGCCTCCCTCCGTGGACGTTAAAGTGGCTCACTTGGTTTGCTCTTGGTTAGCACCAGACTCTCTCCAACTTTCCGTTCTCTTGAAAGGCCGTGTGGAGTGCTGTGTCTTGTCTGTGTCACGAAGGAGCCTTTGTCTTGGTAAGCAGTGCCCAGGTTAATTCTGCTCGGTGGCTTCCGACTCAAGGGCCAGGAGAGACGTAGCTGTCCTCACCCACGTCTTTCTTAGCGTGCGCAGCTTGGCTGGGGACCGTCCCTCCTCAGCGGCCTGGAGAAGCAGGGGTGGGTGTGGACCCGTCCCCCGGAGCCTGGCCGGGGAAAGCAGCCGACGCCTGAGTGAAGGACGCTTTCTCTTCGGTTCGTAGGAGGCCTCAGGAGGGCTGTCCCGTGACTCTGTCTTGTGGCGTGCGCCCTGCGCGCTGACGCTGTTCAGACGGCCCAGTTTCATCGTCTGGAAACCATGCTCTGCGTGGTGGGCGGCATCGGCCCCCTCCTGGGGGATGTGGGCGGGTGGGGGATGGCCCTGCTGGGGTGGGCACATTCTCCTTTCGTGCTCAAGCAACAGGTGACTGTGTTTGCTTGTGCAGCCCCGTGGGCTCCCCTTGCTGCCCCTCCTCGTCCAGCCATGGCCCCGTGGAGCGCTGGAGCTGGACTTCCTCATGGTTGGCCCTAACCCCTGCGACCCGCAGAGCGTCCGTCTGTGGAAGGCTGTGTCCTCGCTTGCCTCCCCCCCTCCTGGGGCTCCATCGGGTCTGGGATGGCTCAGCACCTTGTCCCCGACAGGCCCTCAGATTGCTCCCCACTGTGCGCTGCTACACACCAGAGGGTGGGCAGAGTCCACAGTGCGGCGGTTCACACTTTTCCCGCTTAATTAAGGAGCGCCCAAGAGTCCTCGGTCAGCCCCTACCGGTCAGTCCAGAGAGACTGAGGATGGCGGAAGCTGAGGCTGGTGCAGGTGCTCTTAGAAGGAAGGTGTCCTCGCCAGTCACAGCCCTGGCAGGCCCTGCCGGCCACGCGGGGGACGGTGGGACGAGTGTGAGCCCTCGTGTTGTCCTGCTGTGGACAAAGCTGCTGGACCCAGGGCCTCCGTCCGGGCTGGGGGCGAGCCTGCGGCGGGGGCCGACCCCAGCTGGGGCCTGGCACTGGCTGTGCTGCCCGCCTGTTCTGGGTGTCCCCAGGGAGCCCGCGGCTCTCCGCAGTTGCCGGTTGGACTCCTGCTGTCCCCAGCCGCTTGCTGACAAGGCTCCTCACCTGACTGCTTTGCTTGAGATGGCTGGCTTTTAGACAAGTGAGGTTGCTAGCTTCTGGTTCTTTATGTGATGGGCTTGCTTTTTGCCAGAAGTTAGCTGGGAAGGTGGGTTCTTGCCGCTGTGGCTTCAGAGCTTGGCCCCACCCGTACATGGTAAGGCTGCTGCTTGGGAGGGAGAGGAAGCCAACAGCGGGGTTCTAAGCGCGCAGCCCGCTCTGGGGTGTCTGTCTGGAGCACCGGCCCTGCCGTGCCTTCCCGGCCGCTTCCCTTCCTGAGCCGCTTCCATCTCCCCCGGTCTGCTCGGGAGCAGCCCTCTCTGTGCCCGGACCTGGGGCCGCCGCCGGCTGTGCGTCGGGGTCTGGGAGCCTCTGCGCCGGGCTGGGCGCCTCCGCTTGTGCGTCTCTCCCCGCAGCACCGTCCGCTTGTTCTGTGGCCCCGTTCCCATTCCGTCCTGAAAGCCCCCTGCCCTGGCCCCCTCCAGCTCTGTCTCTGCCTCCCCAGCCCTGGGTGCAGGGCCGCGCCCTCCCACCCGGGGTGCGGGGCCCCGGGGCCTCGTGCAGGGCCGGCCTTGGTCCAGCCGCTGGCTCGCTCTGACACTTCTTCGAGGAGCTGCGTTTGGCGATGGCTTCACCAGGGTGTCGTTCACGTACACGGGCCTCATTTCTGCGAAGTGTGCAGCCCAGCGGTTTCTGGTGTCACACAGCTGTGTGACTGTCCCCACAGTCGGCGTAAGCTTGTTTTCTGGAAAGGACACCCCACACGGCTGAGCTGCCCCTCCCGCTAATTCTCGCCGTCTCCCCAGAAGCCCCCAGCCCTTGGTCAGCACCTGTCTGCTTCCGGTCTCCGTGAGTCTGCCTGTCCTGGGTGTCTCACGTGAGTTTGTGAAACAGCTGGCTCAGCGTTTTCAGAGCTCAGCAGCTGGGTCTCGGCATGGCAGGCTCTCCGGTGGCCGAGGCCCGTTCTGCCGCCCGGCTGACTGCCCCCGCTGGCGCTGGGTGTCCGGGCGGCCCGCCGCGCACATTCTGCTTCTCCTGAGCCCGTTCCTGGGGTGGGGGTCGGCCGGGCCTCTGGTGACTCGCGTTGAGCCTTGTGAGGAGCTGCAGACGTCCTGCAGCGTCACGCGCTCTGTGTCCTCACCGGCCCAGCTCGAGGGCTCCGATTTCCCCACGTCCTCCAGCGCCCTGCGTCCCCTGTCTTTCCTCAGAGTCTTGTGCTGGGCCTCTCCCCCGCCTCCCGGGAGCTCGTCTCTCTGGACTCTGGTCTTTAACGAGCTCTCTACACAGATGCCCAGGGGGCAGGAGGAGACCCCAACCCCAGGGAAGGGCCAGAGCGTCTGGCCGGGGCTGAGGGCCGGAGGCCAGCTCTCCTCGAGGACGGCGGCGCGCCTCAGTCTCCGAGCTGGCGCTTCCTGCACTGCCCCCCAAGCCCGAGGCCCCGAGGGCTGTGGCCCCGCCCAGGGTGAGGCTGACCCCGGGCCTCTCTGCAGACCTCCCCAGCCCCCGCAGCGTGGGGACGGCTGTGGGGGGGAGACGGCCGGCGGGGAGGCGTCGCCGCCTCCTTCTGGCTTGCTGCCTCTGGCCTGGGACCTCTGCGCACTTCCCCTGTGGGAGTTTGGTCTGCGTGCCTGAGTTTGGGTCTCTCTGTAGATGGGGTCCCACCCGGCTCCAGGGTGGTGGGGTTCAGCCTGGCGGGGCTTTGGGGTTGCTCCCCCAGGTCAGGAGGCCGCGCCTGCACCACATGCCTCGCGGCTGCAGCAAACCGCGGCCCCACCGCTGCGGCGCGCCCGGGGCCTGCAGCCTGCCGCCTGTCCGCAGGTGTCCCTGCCCCCTCCGTCTGCCACCATCCCCGCGGTGCGCGGCGCACGGTCACCTGCGGCCTTTCCCGCTTTATCAGCGCTGCAGACGCTGGGGCGGAGATGCTGCTCAGCTTTAGCGTCTCGGACGTTTCACGCGTTTTGAACCCAGTGGCGTGAACCTCGCGGGGCAGCCGGGGGCCAGTCCTGAAGGATGGGGTCCCGGGACGTGCTCCCACCCGCTGCCTCTCAGGCTGCGTCCTTCCACGTGGTCAGGCTCTGGGCCCGCGTCGTGCGCTCTGTCGGCTCGTGGGCCGAGCCTTCCGGGGCAGGAGGGGCTGCTGACGGCGGTCCTCTCTGGTGGGCGTTTGCCTCTGGGAACGGAGCCCCTGCTGGGGTTGATTCCACGATGTGTCAGATCTGATTCAGAAGTTACAGAACTCGGACCAGGCCGGCCTCCCAGGAGACGTCCCTCGTTTATGGAGCCCACCGTTTGCCCCAGGAGTGGGGATGAGGAAGCAGGGAGGCTGCCTAGGGGAGGGGGGCGAGCCTTGCTGAGGAGCCGGGGCAGGACAGCTCCTTCAGTGTGGACCCCCAGTGCCTGCCCCAGTGGGCAGGGGCGGGAAGCGGGGCGGCAGCTTCTGCGGGGAGTTGGGCCCCGTCCAGGAATGGGCTCTCTGGTACGGAGGGGTCAGCGCCGGGCTGGGAGGCTCGTCCAAAAGCGGCCGCAGGTCTGAGGGGTGTCTCAGCCCCGCGCTCTGTGTCTCCTGGGCCGCGGCCCTGCTCGCTCCGTGTCTGCGGACGAGGGCCCTCCCCACCTGAGTGAGTTTCGGGGGTGGTCGTGAGCCGGGGAGGGGGAGGGGAGGGGTGAGACTGTGGCGCGTTCCCTAGTGGGCACGGAGGCGGCTGCCTCAGCTAACTGGGGCCCAGGGTGCTCTGCCGGTGAGCCCGAGGGGTGGCTGGACATGAGGTCTTGTGCCGGCCGGGGTGGGCAGTACACTCTGAGAAAGTCTCTGAGCTGCAGGACGGCCCCCCCTGGGGACACAGGCTGTGCAATGCGGGACGGCCCCCCCAGGGGAGGCTGGGGGTCTCGCCCTCGGTGATACGTGCGGGTGAAGGGCGGCTCCCTGGTGCGGCTGAGGCGCGGGGCCGGTGCGGGGCTGGCGGCTGTCGAGGGGACGAGAGGCGTCTCCGGCACTGTTGCGGTGACGGTTTCTGTAACCCCGGGGTTGGAGGGTAGGGGTGGCCCGCCTGTTCCTGAGCCTATGGGGTCACCCTTTCTTTGCCCATCTGGGTGATGCTGGGCCCGTGTGGGCCTCTGTCTGGGGAGCATCCTGGACTTCAGTTGTGGTCCCTGCATCCACTTAGTTCTGGTGACGAGACCTGTTTTCTAAAGCAAACCGTGAGTGCAGCAGCTTCTTTGGGAGATGGACGTGGCTCTGGGGCAGGGCCCCTCGCGTCACTGCCTGTGCGGGGATGGGGGCGGCATGGAGCTCAGGCTGCACCGCGGGGGGAGGCGAGCGGGCTGAGCAGCGAGGGCCGCAGGGTGTGGGGGCCCCGTGCACTCGACCCCTCACGCCGCCTGCTCGGCGCTAGACCCCGAGCTCCTGGAGCGGGTCAGGGTGGGCGGCCATGCACACGGCGGGGGGTCCTGACACAGCGAGGGGTCCTGACCGTCCCCACGCAGGGCGAGGGGTCCTGACACGGCGAGGCGTCCTGACTGTCCCCGCGTGGGGCGAGGGGTCCTGACCTTCAGGGACGCACGTGATGAGGGGTCCTGACGGTCCCCGAGTGGGGCGAGGGGTCCTGACCGTCAGGGACGCACGCTGCACTGCCCAGGCTCACTGAGCTTTGCTTTTCCCTCGAGTAGGGAGCCCAGCCGTCTTGGGAGCACAGCCGTGGGTCAGCGTGAGTCCTCGTGACCCTGGGCCGTTTGCGCCTCAGGCAGGGAGGAGGGACAGTGGCGCGGTGGCCGCTGGGGGTCGTAGGGGGACGGGGTGCCCCGCGGGCGTGGGGCCCTGGCGTTGGCCGGCCGGTCCCGGCCGTCCCCACAGGGCCTCGGTGGGCGCAGCCTCGTCCTCGCCCGTGTCCCGGGCTGGGTGTGCTCAGGCTTCCTGGCGGGTCCCTCACCGCGGGCGTGGCCAGCAGGACGGCCCAGCAGGCTCACGTGCTCCTTCCCGGGGGCCCCGACGCGTGGCCCCTGGCCCACGCCCCCCCTGCCTGCAGCGGCCCCCGTCCTCCGGCGGGGCGTGCTCTCCCCTCTCCATGCTCTGGCATCGGGCCAGGAGTCCCGGCCCCTGGGGCGGCAGCGCGCACCCTCTCGGCTCAGGTCATGGCCCTGCTCTCGGCCGTCTTCTCTGCCCCCGTTAGTTACAAGCTCTGGGCTTTTCTCGTGCTTTAGGGTGATCAGGCCTGCTGGTCTCTGACCAGCGGTGCAGGGCCGGGATTTGGGGACCCGCCCCGATGGCCGTGGAACCGGCCTTGCAGCCAGCCCGCTGGCCGGCAGGGCCCCGTCAGAACTGGGCGGGCGCTGAGTTGGGGAAGGCGAGTGCCCCCTAGCCTGGCACCTTCGGGCATCGGGGCCCAGTGGCAGGGCTGTCCTCAATGGCCGGTGCGCAGGTGCGGCTGTGGGGGCAGACGGGACTCGTGTTTCCGGTGGCTCGCCCTGTGAGAGTGCAGCCCCCGGTCTGAGAATGGACGTTTGCCCCCGAGCAGCGGTCCCCGCCGTCCAGCCTGAAGCCAGCGTCCTGGCCGTCTGCGGGGCTGAGCCCCCGGCTGCTCGGCCCCCAGCTGTCGTCGCCGTGAGCCCCACAGCTTGGGCTGTCTGGGGCCCCTCTGCCGAGTGCTGCTGTCCAGCCAGCGTCCCACACAGGTGGACGGTTTGCCATGTCTCACGGATGGTTTTTGGCAAACCGCTGACGGTGAGGACGGCAGTGGCTCCTTGAGGGGCGCGCTTCTCACTCCCCAGGCGCGGGTGCAGAGGGAGCCGCGAGAGGCCCGCTTTGACCGGACAGCAGCAGGTTATGACTCGGGCACCCTTCTGAGCAGTCTTGTGGGGGCGCGGGGCCGCCGTCCGGGGCTCTGCTGTGGCCGGGGGTGGCGGACGGCGCCCTTCCCTGCGGGGCTGGCATGCCGGCCGAGCCCTACGCCCTGCCCGGGGGCAGGCTGCTCAGTCTGTGTGAGGGGAGGGCTCCGGCACACCCCTTCCTGCTGACCCCGGCAGGGGGTGCGCCTCCCCAGGTTAGGGGCTGACCCCCACGCCCGCCCCACCGCCTTGTCTCCTGCCAGAGGGGCTGTGAGCCCTGCGCGGCCTCGAGTCAGCTCCAGCCTGCCTGTGTGCGCCAGCCTTGCCTGCCCCCGGGGCTCAGGGTCCCTGGGAGGCTGGCCCAGGGGCAGCCCCACGGGTGTGTCCGTGCCTGTCTGGGCTCGAGGGCGGGGAGGGCTGTGTTGCACAGGGCAGCAGGGTACGGACAGGTGCCTGTGTTTCCAGCCACTTGGTGCTGGAAGAGCAAGAGGCGGCCCTGTTGCCTGTGCTGCCCCCTCTGGGGACAGCGTCGGCCTCTGGTCCCCGTGTGGCCTGCCCCCAGCCTAGCCTGGCCTCTGGCCGTCTGTGTCCGGCCCGGTCGTCATTTCTGCACGTTGGGCCCCTGCTCAGGCCTGTGTCCTGGGGGAGGGGGCTCAGGACCCTGCGGCCCTCCTGGAGGGGTTGCTCTGGGGTCCACCTGGGTTGGGCCAGAGGCCTGAGACCCCCGCTCCGAGCACCCGTCCGCCTTCAGGGGCTTCGGGGCAGCGTCTGCATGGGTGGTGGAGAGCTGGGCAGGGGCGCTCTGGGCCCGCGCTGAGCCCGGGCGTGGGGGCAGCCCGGCTCCAGCCGTCAGTGCTGCCACCCCCGTGGGCCCCTCCCACAGGTCGCGGGGGCCCTGCCCGGGAGACCGCCTGGAAGGGCCGGGAGGCCCACCATCCCGGTTTGCCTGCTGACGCCCTGGGCACCCTCCCCTGCTGCGCCTCTTCTGCCCAGGGATTAGCTGGGGCGTCTTGAGGGCACACGCCCGGTCTTGCAGGGCTGTCTTCCCCACGCCACAGGGCGGAATGTGGCGTGTGGTGGCTGGGCTGGAATTTGCGGTGCTGTGGGCTTTCCTTTCAGCTGGATTCACTCTGTTAAGAGCATCTGTCCGAGTAACCAGCGAGTTTGTGGGGACAGCTGTTTTGCTTTTGTTTTCTCCTCCATCCCTGTCACGGTTTGCAGATCTGTTGTAACTTCCTGTTTTTGCTGAGGCGCGGTTGCTTCCCTCCCGGCCGCCTGCAGGGTGAGCAGCCCAGGCAGGGGGGCAGCAGGCCGGCAGGGACGGGGTCGTGGTTTTCAGCGCGGCTGGCAGGACGTGGGCGTGTGGCGGGAGCTGGCCGGCGGGGTGGACGCAGGGCGGTCTCAGCAGAGCAGGTGGCAGCTTGCCTCGGGAGGACCTTGGCCTTGCGTTTGTGGGCCTGGGGACACGGGGGCTGCTGGGGGCATGGGGCAGGGGTGGGGGCGGCCCGGGTCTCCCGGGCCTCGGGGCCAGCCTCCGCCAAGCCAGAGATGCACTGACACCCACACCGCAGAGGCTCGTGTTTGAGGGTGGTGAGCACAGCTGCCCACCCAGGGGAGCTCACTGGGCACCCTGCAGGTGGGCCCCTCCCCCAGGGCCTGGCCTGGAGGCGGCGCCCCGGGCCCCTCCCCACACCACACTCCCACCAGCCCGGCCCCAAAGCCCCTCTGGGCGTCTCTGAACTGGCGGCCTCCCGCGAGCTGCCCAGCCTGACACCCCACATGCCTGCCCCTCCCGTCCTTGGCTGATGGGACAGGGGTCTGTGACCGCGAGAGGCTGGGCAGGTGGGGCCTGGGGGGGGCAGGGTCTGGGAGGGGCATTCTGGGAGTGGGCGGAGTGTTTGGAGGAGATGGTGGAGGTCCCAAGGCCCAGGGTCCGAGAGGCTCTGGGAGCCCGCAGGTCTGCCTGCACGTGGACTGAGGGGCCAGGGTGTCCCCCGGGCGTCGCCCTCTGGGGCCGGGCTCCCGACCCCCTTGGCTTACAGGGCAGAGAGTGCGCTGACCCGGACCCCCTGGCTCATGGCTTGTGTGCGGTCCCAGGCCGCCCTGGCTGCTGAGTGCAAGACGGAGACCATCAGGGACCTCGGCAGTGACTCGCTCAGGCGATGCCCCAACACAGAGACCATGGAGCGCCTCCTGGGCCGGGACGCCGAGCCGGGTGCTGAAGGCTACGGGACACGCGCGTCAGCCAGCGAGCTCAGCAGGGTGGCCGCTGGGGCCGTCGCGGGGGCAGCAGTGCAGGAAGCAGGGAGCCGTGCCTGCTGGGGAGGCCGCGTGGCCCACGTGGGCTGGCCTGGCCCACACAGGCAGTGAGCTGGAAGCCGGCTCTGCAGGATGGTAACAGTCTCTGCACCTGGTCATGCCGGGGCCCGGGCCCTGCAGGGGATGCGCGGGGGCCAGGCCCCGGTGTGGACGGTCAGCTCCCTCCTCCAGGGAGCTGCTGGTGACCCGTCTGCCTATTTAACAACTGATGAGAGTCGGTGCAGAAGGGGAGGACGCGGGGACTCAGGCCCGGGAGGGCACGAGCTCTGACCGCTCGGGGGTGCCGCTGGAGACCGCGGGCCGTGGAGGTGCGCCAGGTGCAGGGAGTCCCTCCGGAGGGCTGCCCGAGGAGCCCAGGGTGGCAAAGCGGAAGCCCCAGCGTGTGGCCTCCCCACTCAGAAAGTTGAGACTTCGTCCTAGCTTTCAGGGGAAAATTGACGTCTGTGTGCCGTGATGGTCCTGAGAGTTGTTTTCCATGAGGACAGTCCCGTGGCAGCCCCGGAGTTCCCCGAAGCGCCTCCTCTGCTTTCTGCAGGGCGCTGCCTTCGAGCCGCCGGCCCAGGCGAACCCCGGGGACACCTCCGTGTTTCCGGCAGCTGCTGAGCCAAAGACCTGTGCTGTGGACACAAAACGAGGTTCTGACGATTAGTAAGAGAATGGAGCCCTAACTGCTGGGTGGAGCCCGCCCGGTGGGGCCGTGGAACTGCGCCCCGGGGCTGGGTCTGCCTCTCTGGAACGGGCTGGGCGGGTGCGGTGCCCCGTCCAGAGCCTGGCTGCGTGTCTGTCCGTGTGTCCTGGCGAGCGGAGCTCGGGTGGAGGCGCCTCCAGGCCAGTCCGGCCTTGTTGTGGATGGGCTGCTGAGTCCCTGGGCCTGGCCTCGAGCTTCTGGACTGTTGGAGACAGAGCTGGTCCCGCATGGCGCATCTCCGCAGCTCGGCACCCTCTGTCGACCGAGTTCTGGGCACTCTCGGGTTCCCTCCAAGATCTAGCCCTGCAGGGCCCTGGCTGAGGCTCTTCCTGTCCTCGTGGGGTCCCCACTCCCGGGAGGTGCCAAGGCCCACAGCTGTGTGACCTCACAGGGAGCAGGCACTCAGCATCCCCAACGCTGGGCCTCTCCTTGCTGCCCCTTCAGCCCCAGCCTGGCACCGTTGGGCCCCCGAGTGGCCTCTCCCCCTCTCGGGGTCCCTGGTAAGGAGCTGGTGAGGTGGTGCTGAGCCAGAGCGGGTGGTGAGGTCCCGCCTGGCTTCGCAGGAGACCCGCTTGGCACGCCTGGGGCACTGTGCCCTGGCCTTTGTGCTTGCTGTCGGGCAGGCGACGTGGTGGCTCCCTCCCGCGTGGCCCCTTAGGCCTGGACCCCCGTCCGGTCTCGCCCCGGCTGTGGCCCACGTGTTGTGAAGGTTTCCCACAGTGGAGGGCCCGTCCTTCCGCTGGGAGGTCGGCACTGGCTGCGTCCATTCCTACCGGGAGAATCCCAGGAGCAAAGGGCCGGTGGGGTTGCAAAGATCGGACTCGACTGACACACACACACTGTCATCTAAACGCTGAGACAGACCTCAGACGCTGAGCTTCCCTCCTCCTGAGCCTGCCGCTCAGCATTTCCACGTGTCCTCTACGCTGAGCAGCCACCACACTGCCCTGCCCTCGGGGCGCTGTCGGCGGTCACGCCCGCCCCCCGCCCCGGACCCTAGCCTCCCCTGGTCCACCCCGTGTCTGTCTGATCGGCCTGTTCTGGACGCGTCCTGCGCGTGGCTTCGGACACCTGATCTGACCTGTGGTCAGGGCTCATCCACCTCGTGTGGGTAGCAGAGCCGGCCCTGTTCACGCCCGAGCGCCCCCTCCTAGAAGCACAATCCACACTCCGTCCGTCCAGCAGCCGATGGACGCTTGGCTTTTGTGAATCGTGTGGCTGTGAACATTTGTGTTTAAGGTTTTGTGTGAACATGTTTAGATTCCCTTGGGTATGTATCCAGGAGTGGGATTGCTGAGTCATAGGGTAGCTGTGTTCAACTTCTCGAGGAACCGCCAGCCTGTTTCCCGGAGTGTCTGCACCATTTTGAATTCCCATCAGCGTCGCACAAGCGTTCCGGTTTGTCCACATCCAGAAACAGCACTTGTTATTACTCGTCTGCTTGAGTCCGGCCACCCTGCTGGGCGTGCGGAGCGGAGCGTTGAACTGCGTTTCCCTGGCAACTGATGATCCTGAGTGTCCCCCCTCCCCCACCCTGTGCTGCTTGGGTGTTTATTTGTTTACCTACTTTGGAAAAGCATTTATTTAAATGTTTTGCCCATTAAAATTTTTTCATTAATTGCTGAACTTTTCTGGACGCGTTCTGGGTGTAGACTCTTATCACACAGATGACTTGCAGATGTTTTCTCTTGTTCTTTGCGCTTTCTTTTCACATCCTTGACGGTGCCTTTTTGAAGCCCTAGCATTCCAGACATTGGTAAAGTCCAGTTTGTTTGTTTTTCCCTTGGTTGTGCTTCAGATGTCACATCTAACTAGCCGTGGCCAACCCTTCTCCACTGCCAGGGGGAATGTGAACTGGTCCAGCCACTGTGGGGGACAGTATGGAGATTCCTTAGAAATTGGAAGCAGAGCCACCTGGGATCTTGCAGGCCGGCTCCTGGGCAGGTGCCTGGAGAGGACAAGAGCCGATCCGAGCAGAGGCCTGCGCCCTGCTGCCGTTCACAGCAGCGCGGACACAGAGGCAGCCTGCGTGTCCACAGACGGACGGGAGAGGAAGCCGCGGTGCACAGGGCACGGGACACCGCTCAGCTGCAAGGGAGGGAGCGAGCCCCGTTTGCAGCAGCTTGGATGGGCCTAGAGAGCAGCGTGCCGAGTGGAATCAGTCGGAGACGTACGTGTGTCCCTTACATGTGGGCTCTACCGTGTGGAATAGACGAGCCTGTCTATGGAGCAGAGCTAGGCTCACACACACCGAAAGCAAACTCATGGGCGCAAAGGGGCGGCAGGCGGGTAGCTTCGGAATTTGGGATCAACAGGCGCACACTGCCAAATGCAAGGCTTCCCAGTGGCTCAGCGGTGAAGAGCCCGCCTGCAGTGCCCGAGACGCAGGAGATGTGGGTTCGGTCCCTGGGTCAGGAAGACACCCTGGAGGAGGGCATGGCTGCCCACTCCAGTGTTCTCACCTGGAGAATCCCATGGACAGAGGAGCCTGGCGGGCCACAGTCCATGGGGTCACATGGAGTCAGACACGACTCAAGTGACCACCACCGAATACAAAAATAGACAAAACAACAAGGCTCTGCTGTACAGCACAGTGGGCTATGTTCAGTGTCTTATTACAACCTGTCGTGGAAAAGAGCCTGGAAAAGAATGTGTGTACACACACATACAAGCATGTGTGTACACACACACACATGCATGCACACACACAGAGATGCACACACACAAACACGCACCATGCACACACGCACACACATGCACACACTGCACACACATGCACACACATGCACACAGACACACATGCACGCACATGCACACACGTGCACACACAGAGAGACGCACACACATGCGCATGCACATGCATGCACACACGCACACACACACACACACACACACACACACAGGCTTCCCTGGTGGCTCACATTGCTCAGTCATGTCCGACTCTTTGTGATCCCACGGTCTATACAGTCCATGGGATTCTCCAGGCCAGAATACTGGAGTGGGCAGCCTTTCTCTTCCGCAGGGGATCTTCCCAACCCAGGGATCAAACCCGGGTCTCCCACACTGCAGGCGGATTCTTTACCATCTGAGCCACAAGGAAGGCCTAGATGGTGAAGAGTCTGCCTGTGATGCAGGAGGCCCCCAGGTTCAGGCCTTGGGTCCGGAGGATCCCGTCGAAGGGAATGACTACCCACTTCAGCATTTTTGCCTGGGGTGTTCCATAGACAGAGGAGCCTGGCAGGATATAGTCCATGGGTTGAAAAGAGTTGGACATGACTGAGCGATTAACGCACACACACGTGTAACTGAGTCATCTTGCTGTACACCTGAGACATTGCCAATCAGCCATATTTGAGTTTAAAGATTCAGGGAAGACTTAGGGAGAGAGAGCAGAGAGGACAGAGCCCATTGCCAGTCCAAGGCCATGGAGATTTATTCCTGTCTTTATTCTAATGCTGACAGTTTTAGCTCTTCCATGCAGATTCTAGATTCACCTTGCCTTAGGTGGCTCAGACAGTAAAGAACCTGCCTGCAATGCAGGAGACCTGGGTCCCTGGGTCAGGAAGATCCCCTGCAGGAGGGCATGGCAACCCACTCCAGTCTTCTCGCCTAGACAGTCCCAAGGACAGAGGAGCCTGACGGGGCTGCGAAGAGTGAGGCGTGACTGTGCGCAGCGCCGGCCCCAGAGCCATCCTGAGGCCGACGCTGCGCCTGGGGTGAGCGGGGCGGCGCCCTCTCTCGGCGGTGCGTGTCTTGCTGCCCCGCACTGTCTGTTGGAAAGACTGTTCTCCCTGTTGAACCGCCTTGCTGGATCAGTGTAGTCACCCACCTTAGCGGACCGTAGCCGTGTAGACTTTCTCCTGGCCTCTCATTTCCGTTTCTTCATCTCTCATCTGTCCACGTGCCAGGACCAGAGGGTCTTGGCAATGCAGTTAGTAGGGAGTTTTGAAATAGGAGGTGTGTGTCCTCCAGCTTCTTTCTCAAGTTTCTTATGTCTGCCCGGGGTCTCTGCTTTACCACGTGAACACTGGGCTTTGCCCGCCACCCCCAGCTGGCGTTCTGATGGTGGCCACTGGCTCTGACTTGGGGCTGCCTTCCTGCATGGAGAACTCCGGCGGTTCTCCTCTGTGCCCAGCCCCGGGCAGGTGGCCCCCCTGCAGTTGGCTGGCTGCGCCTGCTGCTCGAATGCCCGTGAGCAGGGTCCCGCACACCCTGGCCTCCCGGGCCCCACGCTGGCAGCGCCGCGCCCCTGCGGGCCGTCACGGGCTCTCTTCTTGGTGGGCTCCCTCTCTGGCACAGGTCGGCACGGTGTGTCTAGGGTCATCCGAGTTGACCCTAGGGGAGTCTCTCCAGCCTCCTGGTAGCCCGAGGAGCCCTCCGACCCGGAGGAGCCGCGCGGCTGGCTCTGGGGGCTGCCCCTGCATCCAGCCCTGGTCCCCGCGTGTGGACACGCTCCGCCTCGGGGTTTTCCTGGAGCCCGTGAGGACCAGAGGCGGCCTCGAGCCCCGCTGCCATTGCCCCGCATCCCAGGAGAGAAGCGGCTTCTCGCAGCCAGGCGGGCCTGGCGCCAGCAGTGTGAGCAGAGGTTGACGCGAGTCCTGGGGAAACAGCTTCCTGGGGGACGCACCGACCCCACGTGCCCCACCTGCCCGCCCGCCCCCTCTCCCTGAGGCTGCTGGTGGCGGCCCCCTGCTGCCACTCAGACACCTCACAGCTGAAGGTCAAGGTCATGGCTCCCAACACGGAGTTGCTTTGGGGGGACCTGAGAGAGTCTCAGCTCTGGGGCTGGCTGGAGTGCTGGGCTGGCTCTCGCCGACCACACTCCGGACCCTGCCTGGGTGGGAAGAGGCCCGCCTTGGCCTGAGCGGTCGGCCTGGTGTCCATGCCCAGCACTCGGCGTCCTTAGGGGTCCACGGAGACTCTTCCATGCCTGCAGAGACTGAGCTCTGACCTGGGCTCTGTCTGAGGCGAGCACCAGGCCCTCCCGGGGGCAGAGGCCGCTCCAGAAGTGCCGTGGCCGCGCTGACCTGGGTCTGAGCCCCGCCGTCAGTGGCAGCGGACCACGGCCTGTTACCCACTCTCAGCCCCGGGCGCAGGCGCCGGAGGCAGAGCTGGTCTTGCTTGTCTGAGCGGAAAGGGAAGTTTAACACGCAGGCGGCTCCTCTGGGCCGAGTCCACCCTCACGCTGCTGTGGGGCAGAAGGCGGGGCGGCGGACCTGCCCGGGGGCCTGGGGCAGCGGGTCCTGCAGCCCTGCCGAGGTGGGCGTGGGCAGGCCTCCTCCGCTCAGCGCTGGGGTGGGGCCTGGGACCCGCGGGGGCCCTGGCTGGCCGGGGCACTGCCACCCTGAGGCTGCGTGACCCCCACTGGGCACGCCGGCCAGTAGGTCTTCACACGTCCCGTGTGAAATTCTGGTCACTACGAACAGCAATACCTTGGCCTAAAATATTCTTTTCCAGCAGCTTGTCATTAGCAGCCTAAAAACAGCCGTCCTAGTCTAAAGCAGAAAAGGAAGAGCTATTTATAGAGCGAAGGGCAGGAAAGCCTGGCGCGCTGCAGCCCGTGGGGTCGCGGAGTCGGATGCGGCTTAGTGACGCGACAAGAGCGTCAGCAGAGGGAAGGCCGCTCATGGCTCCTTGCCCACGGCCGCGCCCGAGCCGGCGACCCTGGGCGAGTGCAGGGCTGCGTGCTTGGGGCTGGGGCCGTCAGGGCCTGCAGGGCCCGAGCGCGGAGCTGCCCGCCTGTCTCCTCTGCCGCCCGAGCCGCCTGACATCGGGCTGTGACGGGACACGGCGTGTTTGTGACTGCTTTGCTGGAGATGTTTAAAAGTGGGCCTTGCTGGATGTTTGTGGCTCTGAGATGGAGACCACGTGAGTGTGTGTGTAGATTTGACACGTCTGTACGTGGACAGGCGTGTCGTGACATAAACCACCTTCCGTTTACTGCTCCTTCGCAAACACTGGTTTTTAGAAACACAGGAGCAGTGAGTGCTGTGGTCTCTGTTGACTTTAAGGAGGGCGTTGGGCACACAGGGCCCCCCTTCCTGAGTCTGAACTGGGGGAAGGAGCCGCTGGCCAGGGCCTCGCGGACACCGTCCTGGGTTCAGACACGGCCCGGGGACCGTCGCTAAGCAGTGGGGTCTTGGACGTTTGCTCAGGCTGCTGACCTGGAAGGAAGAGGGAGGCCCCGTGCGGGTCAGGGTCTCTAGGCGCAGCGAGGCCTCGCAGGACTGGGCCTGTGCCCGGGCCCTCTCGGGACTGCCAAGATGCGGCCCCCAGCCCCACGCCCCACGCCTCTGGGCCCGCCAGTCCTCGAGCCCGAGACGCCTCCCTGCGTGTCCAGGCATCGGGCAGCCGTCGCTGGCTTAGACGCCATGCGAGGGACTCGGGCTCATCTCACCGCGTGTGCTGGCCAGCCTGGGTGGCCGGCCTCCCAGCCTTGAGGCAGAGGGCAGAGGTACCCTGGCCAGACGGGGCTGAGGGGTGGTGTCCCTCAGGAAGGGGGTGCCCCGCGGGGCTGTCCTAGCCGCAGAGGCCGGCTCCTCTGAGGCCCACCGAGGCCGACCCGCTGCCGCACGCCCTGGGCCTTTCTCAGCTACGAGGGCACCCGCCTGCGGGCTGGCCTGTGGGGCTGGCCCCGTGCTGCCCGTGCGAGTGCTGGGGAGGCCCTCAGAGGCTCACCGGGCAGTTTCCAAGCTCTTCACACCTGTCAGTGCCGCTGTCGGCCGGGGGGCCAAGCCACCAGGGCCGTCCGAGGCGGTCGGTGTCCCTCGCCCTTGGTACCCACGGAGACAGAGCTGTGGGGCAGAGGCTCCCTGGCCCTGCCTGGGGGGAACTGAAGCAGGGCTGGGGACGCGGGGGCGTCTCGGACCCCCGGCCACGATGATGGGGGCCTGCGTCCTTGCTGCCTTTGCATGCTTTCTCTCTGGGCCTCCTTGGCCGTCAGAGCAGGGGTGACGGGGCCATAGGTTCAGGGGAGACGGGGCCGTAGGTTTAGGGGTGATGGGGCCATAGGTTCAGGGGTGAAGGGGCCGTAGGTTCAGGGGTGAGGGGGGCCGTCGGACCAAGGGTGACGGGGCTGTGGTCTGAATTGGGAGCCTGGGCAGGACCAGGCAGGAGCTCAGGCAGGGTCCGGGCTGTGACGCCCCGGGCCCAGGGCTGGTCTCGGGCTTGGGCCTGGTACCAGGGTCCCCTCACTGCCTCCTGGGCCCAGGGCTGGTCTCGGGCTTGGGCCTGGAACCAGGGTCCCCTCACTGCCTCCCTGGCAGCCCCTGATCCTCAGCCCTGGACCAGATTTCTGGTTCTGGGGCTTCCACTGGGGAGGGGCCCGGGACCCCCTGTGAGGCCTGGAGTCAGGCCGTCCCTGCGGGGGCGGTTCCGTCTTTCCTGGACGATGAGGGCTCTCTGGTGCAGATGCTGGCGCTGCATTTAAGGCAGAAATTAAACAGGCACGTGTTCGTGCCAGCGAGTTTTGCAGGAAGGCTCGGGTGTCGTGTGTTAGTGAGCGAGTGTAAAGCATGCACAGGGAGGGGAAGCGACGAAGACGCCCCCAGCTGAGAGGGTCATTGCCACACACTGCGCGGCGAGTGACCTTGAGACCAAAGGCTTTGTTTTCTCAGCGCTGAGCCTGAAACGCAGTGTGAGAGGGTGCCCCTCGAAAGAGGCCACAGAGAAAGGGGCGGAAAGAGGGCGATGAGCCCAGACCCCCGGCGCGTGGGCTGGCTGTGTGGCGACGCCGTGACTGCTGCTCAGGCCTGACCCACGGGTCCAAGTGCCCCGTCCTCGTCACTCCATGTTTCGGGAGGCAAGGATGTCCGTCCTCTCGAAGCTCACCAGCCAGGGACCCCCGCACAGGCTCGCAGACCCCGTCTCAAGAGCCGGCGGGCCGGCCAGGCACAGCGGCAGGACTCCCGCCGCCCCTGCGGGCTCCTTTGCTGTGCACCATGCCCCTTCAGCGGCTGCTAAAGCCCGCGAGCGCAGCAGAGTAGCACCCCCGGCTGCAGCCAGGGAAAGCCCCCGCAGCAGCAGAGGCCCGGCGCGGCCGGAACAACGCACGAGTGAATAGATAAGACAGACACGGGGCAGCTCAGGAGGCCAGCAGTGGGTGGGCAGCATGAGGAGGGGACAGGGCGGCTTCTGGGTGCCCAGCACAGCGGGCGGTGGGGCGACTCCCCTCGGGACCCTCGCGTTCCAGCCTGCGAGGGGCTCCCGTGGGGTTGACTCCCGTGGCGGGTGTTGCCGCGTGCCCGCCGTGTGCCCGGCCCTGCGTGGCGCGGGGGACGGTACCAGTGGGCGAGCGGTGCTCGGAGGCCCAGCTGGCCCTGCTCTGTGGTCGGGTGTGGACCCCCCGACCCCCCCGGCCTGCCCCTCAGCCTCGGCGAGTGTGACGCCTCCCCTCACCTTCATGTCACGTGGTGCCTGTTTGATTCCGAATCTAAACATTTGAGAAGTGAGCTGGACTTGCCTTTAGGCACTTTTCACCTCTCCGTCTTCGGCATCCAGCCTGCTGGTGTGGACGACACGCATGGTGTGTGGGGTCTGCCATGATCGAGTGCACCCCTCGCAGATGCCCTGGACTTGAGAGTTGGACGGGGGTGCAGTCCAGACTCTCCGCGTGCCTGTGGATGGCTCTGCCTCCAGGCTCTCCGCGTGTCTGTGGACGGCTCTGCCTCCAGACTCTCCGCGTGTCTGTGGACGGCTCTGCCTCCAGACTCTCCGCGTGCCTGTGGATGGCTCTGCCTCCAGGCTCTCCACGTGTCTGTGGATGGCTCTGCCTCCAGACTCTCCGCGTGTCTGTGGATGGCTCTGCCTCCAGACTCTCCGCGTGCCTGTGGACGGCTCTGCCTCCAGACTCTCCGCGTGTCTGTGGACGGCTCTGCCTCCAGACTCTCCGCGTGTCTGTGGATGGCTCTGCCTCCAGGCTCTCCGCATGCCTGTGGACGGCTCTGCCTCCAGACTCTCCGCGTGTCTGTGGATGGCTCTGCCTCCAGACTCTCCGTGTGTCTGTGGATGGCTCTGCCTCCAGACTCTCCGCATGCCTGTGGACGGCTCTGCCTCCTAGTTGTGACGCTCTGAGTTTGGGCTGTGTCGTGGAGGTGACTTCAGCAGGATCTTGGGAAAGGGACAAGGTGGTCACTGGCCTCACAGGCAGTGAGGCACCATCGTCCCGGCTGGCCACTGGGAGCAGTCTTGGCGTGCCTATCGTTTGCTCACCTGCAGTGACCTCCTCGGTTCCCCAAGGGCCCTATGAAAAGGGAAGCATCTTTGAGGTATTTATTTATTCAAATGTGTTCAAACAACTTTGAAAAAATTGATGAAAGGGATAGTTTTCTAGCAAGACATATGTGGGCACGCTGACCCTAGAGAAGAGAGAAAAGCGGAACCGGCCAGTCATTTGAGCCGAGAGATCAGCGGGCTTGTGAGGACCCGGCCCCAGGAGGCTCAGGGCGCAGGTGTCCTGGAGCGGCCTCGCTGGACACTCTGGGAGCCCCGCGTGCGGTTCTGCCTGAGCTGCCCATGAGGCCCCGGGGCCGTGGAAGCAGGGCCAGGCCGCTGCAGGTGGGCCCTTCTGCCCGGCCGCGGGATGGCCGTGGTGGAGGGGGCGCTGGTCAGCAGCGGATCAGGAAGGTCAGACCCAGAAAGGCGGGGCTGGGCAGTCGAGCTTATTAGAGTTAATAGTTTTATGGAATTACTGTATTTGTTTTAGCTGGAGGATGATTACGGTATTGTGGTGGATTTTTCGATACATCAGCGTGATTGGCCATGGGGGCACACGTCCCCCATCCTGAACCCCCCCACCTCCCTCCCCTCCCTCGGTCGTCCCAGAGCACCCGCCCCGTGTGCCCAGCTTTAGGTGTCAAAGTTGCACTGGTCGTGTCTCTCACACACGGAGATACACGTTTCAGTGCCATTTTCCCAAACCACCCCACCCTCGCCCTCTCCCACAGAGTCCAAAGGTCTGTTTACATCTGTGTCTCTTTTGCTGTCTCACATACAGGGTCATCGCTACCATCTTTCTAAGTCCATATACATGCATTAGGTGTCAAAGTTGCACTGGTCGTGTCTCTCACACACGGAGATACACGTTTCAGTGCCATTTTCCCAAACCACCCCACCCTCGCCCTCTCCCACAGAGTCCAAAGGTCTGTTTACATCTGTGTCTCTTTTGCTGTCTCACATACAGGGTCATCGCTACCATCTTTCTAAGTTCCATATACATGCGTTAGTAAACTGTATTGGTGTTTTTCTTTCTGGCTTACTTCACTCTGTATAATCGGCTCCAGTTTCATCCACCTCATTAGAACTGATTCAGATGTATTCTTGTTAATGGCCGAGTAATAATCCACTGTGCATATGGACCGCAGCTTCCTTATCCATTCGTCTGCTGATGGACATCGAGGTTGCTTCCACGTCCTGGCTATTGTAAACCGTGCTGCGATGAACACTGGGGTACACGTGTCTCTTTCAATTCTGGTTTCCTCGGTGTGCGTGCCCAGCAGTGGGGTTGCTGGGTCATAAGGCAGCTCCATTTCCAGTTCTTTCAGGAATCTCCACACTGGTCTCCACAGTGGCTGCACTAGTTTGCATTCCCACCAGCAGTGTAAGAGGGCTCCCTTTTCTCCACATAGAGTTAATAATTTATCAGTAGGAAATCCCTTACTGAGTCATCTCCATAGATGCTAAAGCTGTATTTGATAAAGTTCAGCATCTCTTGATAAAATTGAAACCAGTAGCTGTATCCTTAATATGATTTTAAAACTTGGAAATCAAACATCTCCATTAGATTCAGGGGGTAAGGCAAAGATATTTGATGCGAACATGATGGTCTGGGGCTTCCCGGCGGCCTGGTGGTAAAGAGTCTCCCTGCAGTGCAGGACGCAAGAGCTGTGGGCTTGACGCCTGGGTCAGGAAGACCCCGTGGAGGAGTGAAGGGCAACCCACTTCGGTATTCTTGCCTGGAGAGTCCCGTGGACAGAGGAGCCTGGTGGGCTACAGTCCTTGGGGTCTGAAGAGATGAGCATGAGTGAACACCCCCACCCCCACCCACCAGGAAGGAATGCTCTGATTAACTCTTGCTTATCTCTGTCCCTGCCTCTGGCCACTTTTTCCTGTGGAATATTTGGTATAACGGGTTTGAGCTTCTTAGGGCTCCCTCAGCTCCTGTGCTGTCTCTGGGCCTGCGCACGTGCTGTGCGGCTGAGCTTCCCTAACCTGTCTCGCTCATGCCTGCTCATCTTGAAATCTCAGCTCTGCTGTTACTGCTCCAGGGAGCTCTCCCGCATCACTTTGGCCACCCCCACCCCCACCCCCACCCGCAACTGTTTAGCATGTTCGAGAAGCGCTGGCCCGTCTCGTGAGCAGGTGCCGAGAGGCGCGTAGCTGTCGCGCTGTTAGCACCCGCGACTGGGAACCTGGAGAGTCTCCTGAAGGCCCACTGTGCGCAGCGAAAGTGCTCAGCACGTTCTTACACGTCCAGACAGGAAACACCCAGGAACGGACTGTCACGAAGGGGGCTGACCCCGGCAGGACCTGGTGCTGTGACGCTGACCCCTGTCCCGGGTAGCTGGTGCCGCCGTCTCCCCACAGTCCCACCCCGCCCTGCTGGTCCCCGGGTGCCCCCCACTCGCGGGGGCATCCACGCGTCGTGTCTGAGTTTCTGCTAGTTCTCCCCTGTGTCCGTTGGTGCAGCTGTCCTTCGGCGGGGACTCACGGACTTTCATCCTGCTCTGAGTCGCAGCCGTCACTGTCGTACGTGAGGGCGCGGGTGAGCGGTGCTGGCCAGGGGCCGTCTTGCAGCCGGCTCCGCGTTCACGCCCATCCTGCTGTTTTCTGAGTGCTTCCTGACTTTGGGCCCAACACGGTGCTCCCAGCAGCTCGTCTTGGACTCTCCCTGCCAGCCTGGAGTTGGCCAGTACTCCAGAGTCTGGCTCTTTCCCTGGAGACAGGGTCTGGGTGCTTATTCCTGGGGGTCTCCCTGGAGACTTCCTGTCAGAGACGAGCCTGCCTGGAAGGCCCCGCAGGGCCCCCGGTCTTGTCCAGAGCGTCTGCCAGCCGGTCAGGCCAGCCGGCCTGCTTACAGGGGCCTGGGGCCACCCCTGGGTGGGCACGTTTGCCCCCAGACCAGCAGCGCTGCCGGCAGGCCTCCAGGTAGGGCACTCGCAGTGGCATCCGGGACTGCCCTGAGAGGGGTGGCGGGGCACTCGGCCGCTGGGGCAGGGGGCGCATGCCGGGGACGCGGGCACGGGGAGCCGCTGTGGGGAGGCGTCGGGTGGCCGCAGCTCACACGGCTATGTTGTGGACTTGCTTGCTGCCGGGAGAGTCGAGGGCTAGAGGTTAGACGTCCTCGTCTCACGGGAGAGCCGTGACCCTGTGAGCTGAGCTGCCAGCACCCTGCTGCCGCGGCTGTTCTGCCCCATAAACAGGTGTCCAGTCATAACTTTGTGCAGCTGAAAACGCGTGCGACGTGCAGGGTCAGTTACACCTCTGAGAAGCTGGGGACAAGGTCAGGGGGCCACGAAGAACCAGAAAGACCCAGAAGTGCGCGCGAACTTGCCCTCCGAGCTGGTGGGGCTCTGCGGTGTCCGCAGCGGCCCGGTGGCCCCTGAAGAGCAGAGCTGAGTCAGAGCTGCCGTCCCCACACCCGAGAGCATCGCTGGGGCGGGGCAGCTTCACCTTCTGCTCCGAGTTCTCAGGAAGGGCCCAGGAAACCACTGTGGAGGGTCCCCACCGTGCGCTCGCTGGGCAGGGCTCTGCACCCGCACGCTGAGCAGATGAGACACAGGAAAGTACCAAGGAAGCGAAAGGAAGCGAAAGCTGCTCAGTCGTGTCTGACTCTGCGACCGCAGGGCTCTTACAGTCCCTGGAATTCTCCAGGCCAGAACACTGGAGTGGGTAGCCTTTCTCTTCTCCAGGGGATCTTTCCGACCCGGGAATCGAGCCAGGGTCTCCTGCATTGCAGGAGGATTCTTAACCAACTGAGCCATCAGGGAAAGTACCAAAGTGAGTCTTTAAAAAATCCAGGCACAGAGAAGACCTTTCTGAGTAGCACACGCACACGGGTACATGCCAGTACACATGCACGTATGCTCACATACACGTGTGCACACTCTCACACACACATGTGCACACACCCATGCACACACACCCTCGTGCACACACACCCTCGTGCACACACACCCTCGTGCACACACACGCACAGAGTCCACAGCCATCTTCGCAAAGGTCAGCCATGGGTCCTGCCTGTGTCGGCCTGTCCGTCCTGCTGCAGCCTCGCTCTCGGCTCTGGGGAGAAGCTGGTGAACAGGGCAGAGCAGACAGCCCGCGTGTCCGAGCGGCTTGCCTTCCGGCCAGCGTCTGACTGACTTTCATGTTCAGAGTGTCTGCTTCCACATCAGGCGGCCTCGCGAGGTGACTGCGCGGCTTGGTGCGCTTCTCACAGCTGTGCCTGCTCCCCGGGCCCTGCCGTCTGCCCCGAGGCCCGCTGACCGTCCCCCGTCATTATTTCAGCGCCGGATTATTGATGATGCGTTGTTAATTTTCTCTAAATGCAAAGCTTATGGTAATGTGAATTATACTCCCAGCTTGTTTGCCCTCACACGATAGCCTAGTGCTCAGTGACGGCATCTGGAAAACGCTTCTGTGAGGTTTGGTGAGACCCCGGCCATTCCCCCTCGCGCTTGCTCTCCTCGTGTGAGGTCCAGGTGAGGCTTTGCGTGCAGACCCTTGCTAAGACCACTTTCATCAGTGCTGATAGGGAGGTCTGTCCTGGAAGTTCAGAAGTGTGTCTGGCAGCCCCGTAAGAGCCACAGGCTTTTCAAATGATTTTAATTAACCCTCGAGCTTTCCATTTCAAGCAAATCTTTATGAATTTTGTAAAACAAAGGAAGCTTAGTTAATAAAGATTGAAATTTTATTGCCAAACGCAGTGAATGTGAATTCATGACATATATTTGAGAAAACAGACATATATCGCAAGTGATATGTGTATGTTTTGAAGATTGTTTTAAACGCTGGGCATCCAGAAATGTCTGGCGAGTTCTGGTCGCGTAATAAGCAGTGTTACCTTGGACACTGCATCTCTTTCTTTCAGATTGCCATTGGCTCTCTGAGGTTAAAACAGTTTGAGTTTTACTTAGTTCAGTTCAGTTGCTGAGTTGTGTCTGACTCTTTGCGACCCCGTGGACTACATCACACCAAGCTTCCCTGTCCATCACCAACTCCTGGAGTTTACTCAAACTCATGTCCATTGAGTCAGTGATGCCATCCAACCGTCTCATCCTGTCGTCCCCTCTCCTCCTGCCCCCAATCCCTCCCAGCATCAGGGTCTTTTCCAGTGGGTCACTTCTTCACATCAGGTGGCCAAAGGACTAGAGTTTCAGCTTCAGCATTAGTCCTTCCAATGAATATTCAGGACTGATTTCCTTTAGAATGGACTGGTTGGATCACCTTGCAGTCCAAGGGACTCTCAAGAGTTTTCTCTAACGCCACAGTTCAAAAGCATCAATTCTTTGGCGCTCAGCTTTCTTTACGATCCAACTCTCACATCCATACATGACCGCTGGAAAAACCACAGCTTTGACTAGATGGACCTTTGTTGGCAAAGTCAGGTCTCTGCTTTTTACTATGCTATCTAGGTTAGTCATTAGCTTTTTTTCCAAGGAGCAAGCGTCTTTTAATCTCATGGCTGCAATCACCATCTGCAGTGATTTTGGAGCCAAGAACGTAAAGTCTGACACCATTTCCACTGTTTCCTCATCTATTTGCCATGAAGTGATGGGACCAGGTGCCATGATCTTAGTTTTTTGAATGTTGAGCTTTAAGCTGGCTTTTTCGCTCTTCACTTTCATCAAGAGGCTTTTTAGTTCCTCTTCACTTTCTGCCATAAGGGTGGTATCATCTGCATATCTGAGGTTACTGATATTTCTCCTGGCAGTCTTGATTGCAGCTTGTGCTTTCTCCAGCCCAGCGTTTCTCATGATGTACTCTGCACATAAGTTAAATAAGCAGGGTGACAATATACAGCCTTGATGTACTCCAAATTGAGAAATTTGGAACCATTCCATTGTTCCCTGTTTGGTTCTGTTGCTTCTTGACCTGTATACAATTTCTCAGGAGGCAGGTCAGGTGGTCTGGTATTCCCATCTCTTAAAAGAATTTTTCAGTTTGTTGTGATCCACACAGTCAAAGGCTTTGGCATAGTCAATAAAGCAGAATTAGATGTTTTTCTGGAATTCTCTTGCTTTTTCGATGATCCACTGGATGTTGGCAATTTGATCTCTGGTTCCTCTGCCTTTGCTAAATCCAGCTTAAACATCTGGAAGTTCTCAGTTGACATAATGTTGAAGTCTGGCTTGGAGGATTTGAGCATTCCTTTGCTAGCGTGTGAGTTGAGTGCAATTGTGTGGTAGTTTGAGCATTCTTTGGTGTTGCCTTTCTTTGGGATTGGAATGAAAACTGACCTTTTCCAGTCTTGGGGCCACAGCTGAGTTTTCCTAATTTGCTGGCATATTGAGTGCAGCACTTTCATAGCATCATCTTTTAGGGTTTGAAATAGCTCAGCTGAGTTTTAAACATCTTATTAACTTAAGAGGACTGACTTAGGATAGTCTTGTAAAGGCTCCTCGTTGTTGAGCCCCATGTGCAGCCCTGTGGTGAGCCGTGGCAGCCTAGACCCCCAGGACCCAGGGCAGCAGGACGCCCCCTGCACCACTGGCCATTGGCAGGAGCTTGGGGAGTGGTGTCACTGGGGGGGGTCCCTCCAGATTCTGTTCATAGACTCTGGGCGGTGCCCCTGGCTGCAGGGGGAGACTGGGGAGAGGGAGGACCCCTGGGGCTCCTGAGACCCCGCCCCACGGTCGTGGGTGTTCCCATTTCACGCTCGTACACGCCTTTGTCTTTGCCGACATCCTTGGTTTCCCCCTCTCCAGAGCACTAACGGTGAGCCCGAGCTCCAGCCAGACCACCTGGAGGGGCAGTAGCAGAGGAGTGGGGTGTGGACGCGGGACTGGGGGGGGCTGGCTGACTCAGCTCTCAGGACAGTGGGGCGGGGGCCACTCGCCTGCCGGTGCCCGTGACCTCAGGGCGCACGGGTGTCCCCTCTCCGTCTCAGCCAGGCGGGGCCGAGGGCTCGCTGCTCTGTTGAGGGTGGCCGCGTGGGGACCTGGGTCGTTTCCTGGGCCAGTGGAGGCATGTGTCCGCCCAGCTGAGTCTGTCTGAGCGTTGCTCTCCGCAGCCGGCGCTGGTGGGCGTTGAGCTCGTGGTGGGCGTGGCGCACGTGGGCCCGTGAGGACGGGCTGGTTCCGGCTTAGGTTGCCCCTGGGGCTGGTGGACGTGGACTGAGGGGGGCTGTGCCCCCCTCTGGATTAAAGAGGGCCGTGAAGGTGGCTTCCGTCCAGTGCACCCGCAGCTGCGGGCTCGGGGGCAGGCGGGCTGCCTTGTTTTCCTGGGGGGACCCTCCTGTCCAGAAGCCTTGAAGTCCAGCGACGGTGACGAGTGCAGAGCACGGGCTGGGGGCTCGGGTCCGTGGACCGGCGCCGACGCTGTCTCCGTGTGACCCGAGCCTTTTCTCTCCAGCACGTCTGCCTCTGAAGGGGTCTGCTCCATGGGGCGGTTTTCACGTCAGCTCGCGAGGGGGTCTTGGGCTCACTGCAGCCGTCTGGGCCCTTCAGTGAGAAGGCCCATGGTCTCCCTGCCGCTCGAGGCCTGCACGTCTCTTTAGGACTGCCCGACGCCTGCCTTTCTGGCCGTGGCCTGTGGACGGCGCCTGTCCTCCTGACCCCTGGTCCCCCTGCAGACTCCTTCCCCGTGAGCTCCCCGGGCTCAGAGCAGCTGGCCTGCACAGGCAGGCGTGAGCCGGCGCCCTCTGCAGACCCACCGTCGGCGCATCCGGGGGCTGGACGCTCAGGTGAGTAACCGCATCTAGTCATGTGGAACCAGCAAGAAAGGGAAAGACTGCGCCGTCCACTTCCTCAGCAGACCACAGCGGGCGTGTATTTACTTCTAGGCTTTTTCCTGCAGAAATCCGTTTATTTGAAATTCTGAAAGCTGTGTTTACACTGGCGAGGAGCGATTGAGAGTGAACTCAGCCCGTGGCTTGCGGGGCCCTCCACCATCGGCCGTCAGAGCGGCCCTCCCTGCAGCCCCTCCTGTGCCTGCACGCAGGTCCTGTTGGGGGGCCTCTTCTTTTGGTTCCTGTGCTGGCCTCCAGGCGGCCGTCCGAGGGAGTGGACACCGTGGCTCCTCCCCGCTCCTGGACGGGGGACTTCAGGAAAACAACTCTCCCTGCCCCGCTGCCACCGCCTCCCCCGTGAGGCCCCGCACCGGCCGATCTGTGCCCCCAACTCGCCCTTGGCTGTGCACGGCCCTGACGCAGCAGCAGATGCCGGCTGGGGAGGGAGCCCAGGCGCAGCCCCTCCCCCCGAGGACCTGCCCTGCTGTGCGGTCACGGTGGACGGAGCTCTGGGTTTGTAGGGTTTGTGTTCTGTTTGCAGGGTGAAGGGTGGGCTCAGGGTTGGGGACGGATGTTTCTAGCACCTAGAAACATTCTCCTCCTGCCCCTCCGCTCCGCCGAGCCCCAAGCCTGCACCACATGACGTGGACACCTGCCTTCCACTCTGCTGGCAGCATCGCGCGTGTTGGGACGTTAGCTCGGACCTTCCGTGTTGCTTCTAAGAGCTGTGTTAGCTGTTGAGATCGCGGGGCCCCTCGACGGGTCCAAGTCCTGCTCTTGCTGCCTGGAGTGCATGCTGTCAGCTCTCTCGGCCCAGGGCCTGGGAGAGGCCCAGCCAGAAGGTGGACCACACTCCTCAGTCGATCTGAGGTCCTGTCTCTGCGGGCAGGGCAGCGTTCCTGGCATGTGTCCCGGATGCTGGGCGGCTCTCTGTCCCCCTCCGTCCCCCTCTGCCCCCCGCAGGCTCTCCTCTCTCTCTGGTTCCTGGGTAGCCATCAGGCTCCTGACTTGGGTAACAAGTGTGGGCTTTCAGGCCTTTAGGGCTCCGGGCTGCTCCCTGGGCGAGCTCTGCAGGGTGGGCAGCGAGCGTCTGAGATGGCGAAGTTTCTGGGTTATTTTAGTTGTGGGGACATTTGCTGAAAGTCAGCAGTCTGGCTTCGCGTCTGTTTTGAAATTAGACTCAATATTGAACTTGCATCAAAAGCAGAAACTAGAACCCTCAAACTAAACAGGAGGGGAGAGCTTTGTAGCCCTCAGGGGCTGGTCATGCCCGTGGCAGAACAGGCACAAGCTCACCCTCGGCTGCGGGGGGCAGGCAGGGCCCCCCAGACCCACGCTCACGCTCGGCTGCGGGGGGCAGGCAGGGCCCCCGACCTCGTGCCTGTCTTTGGCTTGGTGGCACGGGACCCCTCCAGCCCCAGACTCCGCCACTGCACGTTGTTAGGGAGGGATTCCCAGAGGGGTGCGCAAGGGATCGCAGGGAGCACGGGGGACACGGTCCCCTGCTGGCCTCTGGACGCCGCAGGGAGTGAGACCCGGTGGAGGGGCCCTGCTGGGGCAGGGTGCAGCCTGTCGCCCGCCGCCTGGGGAGGTGTGCAGAGGGCTGGACGGCAGGCCCTGCCAGGGTGTGTGGCAGTGGGGGTCAGGGGGCCGGGGAGGCAGGCGGTGGGGGACTGGCCCAGCACGGGCGTGCGGCCATGGGTGGGGAGGGTCTCCTAAGGCCTGTCTCTTATACACATCTTCTCCTGCATTGCAGGAGGATTCTTAACCAACTGAGCTAACCCTCGGCTGCGGGGGGCAGGCAGGGCCCCCCAGACCCACGCTCACGCTCGGCTGCGGGGGGCAGGCAGGGCCCCCGACCTCGTGCCTGTCTTTGGCTTGGTGGCACGGGACCCCTCCAGCCCCAGACTCCGCCACTGCACGTTGTTAGGGAGGGATTCCCAGAGGGGTGCGCAAGGGATCGCAGGGAGCACGGGGGACACGGTCCCCTGCTGGCCTCTGGACGCCGCAGGGAGTGAGACCCGGTGGAGGGGCCCTGCTGGGGCAGGGTGCAGCCTGTCGCCCGCCGCCTGGGGAGGTGTGCAGAGGGCTGGACGGCAGGCCCTGCCAGGGTGTGTGGCAGTGGGGGTCAGGGGGCCGGGGAGGCAGGCGGTGGGGGACTGGCCCAGCACGGGCGTGCGGCCATGGGTGGGGAGGGTCTCCTAAGGCCGCGGAGGAGCCGGAGAGCCGCGAGGCCTGGGGGGTCTCTGGTGAGAGCGTGACGGTGGGGTGTGGAAGGGTCTCTCTGGAGCGAGCTGGTGGGAAGAGTCTCTGGGGAGGGCACCCAGGGGTCAGGTGGCCTCCAGGTACCTCGGCGAGGGACCCTGCGGGGCTGGGGCCAGGTCACTGGAGGTCAGGCCTTCTCCTGGTTGGGGGCGGGCAGCAGTCCTGGAGGGGCAGGGTCCTCTGCGGGAACATCGAAAACAGTGAGAGAGGCCGCTGTCTGCGAGCAGAGTGGTCCGAGGGCTCGGGTGGCAGGAAGCAGAGGGCAGTGTCTGATTGTCGGGGCTGGTGACGGGCCCTGTCCGGTTCTGAGTTCTTTGGGAACAGCACCGTGATCTGGGGGAAGCACAGATTGTTTTCCAGGCGTGTTCAGAGCCGGACGGGGGGAGCCAGGTGCTCAGGGCAGCTCACTGCCACTCTTCCCCGCACACTGGAGGCTGGGCCGCCGTCCCCCGCAAGGATGATGTTGGGAGAGACAGCCTCCCGCGCTCGGGAGCCCCGCAGGCCGGGCCGCTGGGGACGCGGAAGCCCAGCCCGCACGCCGGGAACACAGCCTCGTCCTCGCCAGGCCTCAGGCTCCTGGCCGGCTGCGCCCCCGTCAGCAGCGGGCACGCGCGTGGGAGGCAGTGGGATTCTGTCTCGGCTGCGGGCAGCCTCGTGTGGGCCTGGAGGTCTGTCTGCCGAGTGCCAAGGGCCCCCGGGCCCTGTGGCTCTGGCTGCGGGCAGGGCAGGGGACGGGGCCCATGAGGCACTTGGGGCTCAGGCTCCCTCGCAGGGGGGCTCGGGACAAGGGGAGGGTGGGGCCTCTGGCCTCCGGGGTCAGCCGCTCTCCAGGCTCTGTCTTCCCCGGGCACACTGCTGGCGCCCACCCTGCCGGGAGGGCTGAGGGTGCTGGTGCTGGTGGGGAGCCGTCTCCACACCCCTCAGCCCAGCCCCACCTCCTCACCCTGATCCCTGCCTATTGCACCCGCGGATGTGTGTGTGTGTGTAAGCCAGTCCTGCCTCTGTGTGTATGTGTGTGTGTGTGTGTGAGTGCACGTGTGTGTGTAAGTGCATGTGTGTGTGAGTGCATGTGTGTATTTGTGTGTGTGTGTGTGTGTGTGTGTGTGCCAGCCTTGCCTCTCCCTCTGTGTGTGTTTGTGTGAGAGTGCCAGCCTTGTCCATGCTGGGGCCTTGGGGGACCCTCGCCAGGGCCAGGGCGCTGCGGAGCTTGGGGGGCGCTGTGACGCCCGGCACCATTCAGGGGCTGGCTCCCTTACGTTTGCCGCTGAGAAGGAGAGAAGCTGGAAAGATTTCGAGTGTGTTTATTTTGCAGGGGCCCTATTTTTAGGCTTCAGTTATTCTGGACTTGAGTTTTGCATTTTTCAGAAGCCTCCTGAGACGCAGAATCAGTGTGTCTGATGGAGGCAGGGCGCTCTGCTTCGCTGCCCCGTGACCCGGCCGCCTTTCCTCCTGCCTCCCTTCTCCTGCTCAGCCCCCGCTGCTGAGGCTCGAGGGCCACTTGCTTGTCCCCCAGCCTGGACTGAGGGCCCCCGGCTGGAGAGGCCTCCCTGCGCCGCGGTGTCCTCCTTTTGTGGGAACTCCGGCTCCGGGCTTGGGCTGGTCAGCTCCATGCCGTGGCCCGTCCAGAGGTTCGGGGACAGCAGATCTGCCTGCCTGCTTCGAGCAGAGAGGAATTCTGCTTGAAAAGAAGGAGAGCAGTCTCTGCTTCGCGGCAGAAGTCACAGAAAGGGCCTCAGAGACTGTCAGCTCCAACCCTTTGTTTTTTCTTTTAAACTCCTTCCCAACGTTTTACGATAAACGGCATCAGGTTGAGAGAATGTTATCGTTAGCGCTCGAGTGTCACCCGTCTACACGCTGGCATGCCCGAGGCACCAGGCTGCGATCCCGTTCGTCCGCCTGCTCACCCGTTGGTCGATCTCGTCTTCCACCGTTTCACAGCCAATTGCAGCTGTCGGGTGGTGGGGGCGGTTTAGTTGCTCAGTCGTGTCCGACTCTTTGCGGCCCGGTGGACTGTAGCCCGCCAGGCTCCTCCGTCCATGGGATCCTCCAGGCAAGAATACGGAGTGGGTAGCCACTTCCTCCTCTAGGGGACCTTCCCCACCCAGGGATCAAACCCGGGTCTCCTGCACTGCAGGCAGAGTCTCTACCAGCTGAGCCAGGAGGGAAGCCGCCCTCTCCGCACTCCAGTGGGAATGTCACTGGCCAGAGTTCATTACTGAGTTCTTTCTCTGAGACAGAATTTGTGTACAGTGAAGTATACACATTTAGGCATACATTTGCAGAGTTTTCACGAATGCTTATTTTTAACCCACAGCGTTATTGTAATACAGAACCATCACCCCGGAGGGCTCCCCTTCCGTTTCCCTGGCCGGCCCTTGCCGGGCCCCGGGCTCCAATTGACCGCTTGGAGAGAGTTCCGCCTGTCCTCGGCCGTCCTTTCGGGGGCCTTGCCTGTGTCCCTGCTCTGTCGGCCTCAGCCTGTCGGGGACGGTCTTGACGTCGGCTGAGGGTCCTTCCCCGTCTTGGCAGGCAGATGCCCTGCCCAGTGCCCCGAGCACCCCAGTGGCTTCGGCGCGTCGGGCCGTGTGGGAACGGCCATCGAGCCCTCGTGCCCTGCCTTGGCGGGCAGGGTCTGACCCTCTGGGCCGCCGGCCAAGCGCAGCTCGAGTCCCAGGCGTTCTCACCGGGGCCCCTGCACCGTCCTCGGCCTCTGTGCCCTGCGAAGTCTTTGCCCTCCACCTAGTCGTGAAGACGGACTTCTCGCTTCTTTTAGGAACGCCCCGGTTTCCCCTTACACCTCAGGGCGCCGTCCTTCGCGGGTGAGTGTGTATGCGAGGTGAGCTGGGGTTGCGGTGTGCGGTCCACCACCTCCTGCTGTGCCTTTGTTTCCCGGGCATCGCTTTGGCGCCTTGTTGAAAGCCGCTGTCCGAGGGGCTCTCTCTGGGCCCTACCCTGCCCCATGGGTCTGCCCAGGGCCACCTGTCTTGGCGACTGTGGCCCGACTGTCGCCGTGGTGTCTGGGGAGGGCCTCCCAGGCCCGCCCGCCGCACCTCCAGGCGCGTCTTGGAGTCAGTTTGTCGGTTCTGCAGACCGTCTGCTGAGATGACGGCCAGGGCGGCACTGGGTCCTCGGGCCTGTGTGGGGAGAGCTGACGTTTCAGCGATGTCATGGCTTTGCTTTCGGACGAGGCATCACTTCTCATTCAGGTCTTTAATTTTCCCCCAGCATTCTGTGGTTTCCAGAGCAGAGGCTTGGCGTGGCTGCTGTTAAGTGTGTCCCTGTGTAACTTGCATCTTTGGACGCTGCAGTAAATGGCATTTCTAAACGTTTCATTTTCCAGTTGTTTGCTGCTGTTAAATAGAAATGCAAGTGAGGTTTGTGTGTTAACCCTGTGTCCCATGAGTTTGCTAAACTGTAGCTGTTCTGGGAGGTCAGGGCTCTAAGTCAGCGTCTGCAGGCTGCCCATCCCTCCCTGCCTCCGTGCCCGCTCAGGACCGGCCGGGCCACGGCAACCAGGCAGTGAGTGTGGGCTGCTGTGCCTCTCTTTTAGCCAAGTCTTGGCTGGCTCATCAGGCAGCTGGGGGGCTATTTTTCTTCTTTTTTCCAGTTGTCCTTTATCAAACTGAAGAAGTTTCTATTTCTTACTTTGCCGAGAGGTTGTCTTGTTTGTTTAGCCATGAAAGAATGGTGGATGCTGTTAAATACTTTTTCTGCATCTCCTGAAATGATCCTATAGTTTTTCTTTGTTGTCTGTGAATTTGGTGGATTACGTCAGCTTCTCAAATGTTAGACCGAACAATCCCGTTCCTGGGCCGCTTAGGTGGTCGAGTCGCAGTCTTTCTCCCGTGTTTCTCGTCTGGTTTCTGTTGCATTCGGAAGACACGCCGCTCCGCCGCCCTCCTCCGCCGCCGCCCTCATCCTCCGCCGCCGCCCTCCTCCTCCGTTAACGGCCTTGGGTGTTAGCGTCGTGTTGGCTTCTTAGAAGAAACTGGAACGTGTTCTCTGTGTTTTCAAAGAACTGAGTGAGGGGGGAGTGTTTCTTCCTTAAGTGATCAATGGAGCTCACCAGTGCAGCCATCTGTGTTTTTGTGGGAAGGTTTCTGGGCACATCCAGTCTCTTTAACAGATAAAGCGAGTGCTTTCTCCCGAGTTGCCTCATTTTTCAGGCGCTTGTTGGTGAAGTGTTCAGACGCCCCTGTCGTTTCGCTCGCGTCTGTGCTGATAGCCCCTTCTGATTCTGGCGCTGATCCTTGTGCCCTCCTCCTCCTGCTCCTGTGCCCAGGGCTTTTCAGCGTTGCCAGTCTGCTCCCTGCCGCCCTGGCCGAGAGTGGCAGTGTCCGCCCTGGCACTGCCGGGGGCAGCTCGCTTCCGCCCAGGGCTCCCCGGCCCTGTGGGGCTGCTGCGCCTTCGGAGGCTGGAGCGGAGGGTCCCAGCCCCGCGCTAGTTTCCAGGGTGAGGTGCGGCTTGTTCACAAGCCTGAGTGAGTCCAGCGCTGGCCCTGCGTGCCGGGCCTCCCTGCCAGCCCAGCTGGGGTCGCTCCCACGGGCTCTCCTGCGTCCTTACGAGCGCTGCGTAAGGACTCTGCACTGCGGCCTGAGCCGTCCAGGGGGCTGGTGGGTGGGCGCTGGCTGGGCCTCTGCCTCGGCGGGGCGGGCTCTCTCCTCGCGCTTCCCCGTGGTCCCGAGTTGCAGTGCGTCTTCAGACAGCGTGCCGCCCTCCCTGGAGCGTGGCGTCTCCGCAGTTCTCCTGGGACCATGCTCCCCCTGCTGTGCCCTTCTGCACCCCCAGGCCCACCGGGGTCTGGCCCTGCCCCACAGACGGTCGTGTGTGGATGAGGGGCGGTGTCACGGGCGGTCGGGCCTGTCCCGGGCAGTGGAGCCTGCCCCACGGGCTCTCCTGCAGAGGTGGGCTGCTGCACGGGGCCCGGAAGGTGGGGGGCTGCTGCACGGGGCCCGGAAGGTGGGGGCTGCTGCACGGGGCCTGGAAGGTGGGGGCTGCTGCATGGGGCCCGGAAGGTGGGGGGCTCCGTGGGTGTAGGGCTCCTCCTTCCTGTGCGTCTCCTGCCCTCCCAGACTGTCTCTGCCTCTCGCTGCCCTGGGCCCACCTGCAGGGGCGCAGGGCACTCTGCCACTGAAGGCCGCTGCGGAGTCCCATCCTAGAGACCATCGCCTGGATGGTCACCTCTGGGAGAGGCACCTGCCCGCCCTGCCCCCACCTGCTCGGGGCCTGTGCTCCCCACTGAGCCCCGTGGTGGGGCCCTCAGCCCTGCCTGGCGGGGTGCCCACTGGTCACCTGTCCCCCAGTGTCGGAAGGCACAGCCAGCTGGGAGGGTGGGGCCCCAGAGGGCGGCAACTTGATTGTATTTCTGGGACCCCTCTTGCTAAATTTTCCCCAATTTTTGAAATGAATATGATTCTCTTTTGAAAAGAAACCTCTTTTTAATTTTTCTTTGAAGTTGCCAGTTTTATTTAAGACTTTACATATCTGAGTAACTGGTTAAAAAGGAAATGTTCATCACTTTTAGAGTTGCACAAATAGGGAAAGAAATGGCTGGCCAGCTTCATGCGACGTGAGGCCAATTTCCTTAAATTAAAAAAAAAAATCTGAGTTTTAGAACCCGGAGCTCTAAAAATAGCACTTGGAATTAATACTGTTCTCAGATTCATGGTTTAAGAAGTCACTACATTTTATTTCTTGATGTTATAGATTTAACAGCATATGGGTAGAAACATGTAACTTCTCACATGGGTTAGATATCGAAACCAGCTTGTGTATATAAACTTAAACACTGAAAATGCATACATTCAGCTATTATGGAACTTGTAACAAATACAAACTTGTTAACTTTCCAGAAGGAAAAAAAAAACAGTATTAATAAAGAGTGGTCTTTTGCATCATTTTCAAAAATTCTTGCTCCTTTATTTCTCCGTCCGCGTCGTGATCAGCCTCATCACGCAGCTCCTGAAGCTCTTCCTCCGTTAAGTCCCCCCCCAGTCCCTTAGCAACCCTCTCGACGTTGTTCAGTGAGATGCTTCCTCTATCGTCATCATCAGATAATGTGAAAGCCTCCCGTAGTTCTTTCTCACGCTTCTCACTCATTTTCACACTCATTACCCCCGGAGGAGGGCGTGGCAGCCCACTCCAGCGCCTTCGCCCGGAGAAGCCCAGGGACAGAGGAGCCACAGTCCACGGGGCTGCAAGAGTCGGACACGACGTGGCGACTAAACCACCACCGTGGCAAAGCGGACTCAGAGCTGATGGTGCCGCTTCCTTCCCCGTCAATCTCAGCGGCCCTGTTTCTAATTTCTTCCTCCTTTGGCTCAATCCGAAGGCCCGCATCGCAGTCATGTCCCCAATCGGCGCCCCGGCCAGGACCTCGCAACCTTACCCGCCGGCCACACTGCCCAGCGGCAGTTCACCGCCTGCGAGCCGTTGCTCAAGAAGCGTCTGTATAAGTCGGACAGAAAGGCATCGGTGCAGCTCACGCAGCTCCCAGCCGCCCCCCAGGGCTTTCCCCGTTGGCCCCCCGCGTCTCTGGGGCCCGGGGCTCCCGTGAGCTGCAGTCCCGGGACATGCACGGTGTCCTCGGCCCAGACCTGTGCCCTGCTCGCCTGGTGTTTCTCGGCCTTTTTCTTAGAAAAGGAGCAGGATCGGTGTGAGGAAGAGGGCGCGTGCGCCGTGCTGGGGTCTGGAGGACGGGGCGGGGACGCTGGGCGGCGGCTCGCATGGGTCCCCCCCGCAGATGCCTGCGATGGGGCAGGATGGAGGCAGGCCTGTGGGGCCGGGCTGGTGTGGGGCCCGAGGTGGAGCCCTCCGCTGCCGCCCCAGGCCGGCAGGGTCCTGGCACCCCGTTTGCTGTTCTATCCCGAAGCGAGGTCATGGCAGGACCTGGGGTGCCAGAGGGAAGCGTGGGTCCTGGGAGGAGCGCCCGAGTTGCGGTCCCGGGGCGGACACACCAGGGTCGGGAGACCCCGCGGGTTTCCACGCCGACTGTACACCTGCCTCTCACGGTGGCCGCCTGTCACACCCGTTTCCTTTTGCAGCTGGTGCCAGCGGTCCAGCTGGACAGGCCTCTGCTGGGAAACGGGCTCGTACCTGGTCTTAGCCCTGGTGGCTACCCCAAAGATGGGTCATTTCAGCTTTCATAGGCTGCCATTTCTAGATGAAGCTTGCTTTGTTTCCTAGAACTGGACCCTGTCAGATGAAGC
>SJYC01084215.1:0-17348 GCA_006408675.1 Madoqua kirkii | reverse complement strand
AGAGTGGTCTTTTGCATCATTTTCAAAAATTCTTGCTCCTTTATTTCTCCGTCCGCGTCGTGATCAGCCTCATCACGCAGCTCCTGAAGCTCTTCCTCCGTTAAGTCCCCCCCCAGTCCCTTAGCAACCCTCTCGACGTTGTTCAGTGAGATGCTTCCTCTATCGTCATCATCAGATAATGTGAAAGCCTCCCGTAGTTCTTTCTCACGCTTCTCACTCATTTTCACACTCATTACCCCCGGAGGAGGGCGTGGCAGCCCACTCCAGCGCTCTCGCCCGGAGAAGCCCAGGGACAGAGGAGCCACAGTCCACGGGGCTGCAAGAGTCGGACACGACGTGGCGACTAAACCACCACCGTGGCAAAGCGGACTCAGAGCTGATGGTGCCGCTTCCTTCCCCGTCAATCTCAGCGGCCCTGTTTCTAATTTCTTCCTCCTTTGGCTCAATCCGAAGGCCCGCATCGCAGTCATGTCCCCAATCGGCGCCCCGGCCAGGACCTCGCAACCTTACCCGCCGGCCACACTGCCCAGCGGCAGTTCACCGCCTGCGAGCCGTTGCTCAAGAAGCGTCTGTATAAGTCGGACAGAAAGGCATCGGTGCAGCTCACGCAGCTCCCAGCCGCCCCCCAGGGCTTTCCCCGTTGGCCCCCCGCGTCTCTGGGGCCCGGGGCTCCCGTGAGCTGCAGTCCCGGGACATGCACGGTGTCCTCGGCCCAGACCTGTGCCCTGCTCGCCTGGTGTTTCTCGGCCTTTTTCTTAGAAAAGGAGCAGGATCGGTGTGAGGAAGAGGGCGCGTGCGCCGTGCTGGGGTCTGGAGGACGGGGCGGGGACGCTGGGCGGCGGCTCGCATGGGTCCCCCCCGCAGATGCCTGCGATGGGGCAGGATGGAGGCAGGCCTGTGGGGCCGGGCTGGTGTGGGGCCCGAGGTGGAGCCCTCCGCTGCCGCCCCAGGCCGGCAGGGTCCTGGCACCCCGTTTGCTGTTCTATCCCGAAGCGAGGTCATGGCAGGACCTGGGGTGCCAGAGGGAAGCGTGGGTCCTGGGAGGAGCGCCCGAGTTGCGGTCCCGGGGCGGACACACCAGGGTCGGGAGACCCCGCGGGTTTCCACGCCGACTGTACACCTGCCTCTCACGGTGGCCGCCTGTCACACCCGTTTCCTTTTGCAGCTGGTGCCAGCGGTCCAGCTGGACAGGCCTCTGCTGGGAAACGGGCTCGTACCTGGTCTTAGCCCTGGGGCTACCCCAAAGATGGGTCATTTCAGCTTTCATAGGCTGCCATTTCTAGATGAAGCTTGCTTTGTTTCCTAGAACTGGACCCTGTCAGATGAAGCGCCTGTCCCTGCGTGCGCTCAGTCGTGTCCGACTCTCTGCGACCCTGAGACTGTAGCCCACCAGGCTCCTCTCTCCACGGGATCCTCCAGGCGAGAAGACTGGAGTGGGTTGCCATGCCCTCTTCCAGGGAATCTTCCCGACCCAGAGATCGGGCCTGGGTCACTCATGTCTGCTGCCTTGACAGATGAATTCTTTACCAGCCGCACCACCTGGCAGAGATTGCCATTTACACACGTGGTGTCCAGGGCACTCTTTAGGGGCAGATGTCTGTCTCGTCATAGCTTTGCCAGGCCCTCCATCCCGGTGAGGCAGGCTCTCAAGTCCCAGGCCTCTGTGAGGGCCTCGGCAGCATCTGTAGATGTGAGCCGAGGAGGAGGCCGCTGCCGGGCTACCTGTCGGGGGAAGGCCTCCCTCACGGCTCTTATTTTCATCTTTTCCCTTATTGCCGTTCTTTCCCTTCCGTTCATTCTTTCATGTTTAAGCTCTGCAGGGTTTATCTAAAGGCCCAACGTGCAGAGAGGACAGGTGGGCTCCCGCAGGCTCCCCGCCCGCCGCATGGCGTGTCCCCCAATCGGTGCCGGCCCACCGGCATTCCTCTGCAGAGCCATTCTCAGCCTCTGCGTTTGTGCCTCCAGAGACAATATTTCCGTTCTCGGGAAATGGTTTTCCGCAGGGATAAGCGTGCAGCGCAGGGCAGGATTTCCTGAGAAGCCGAGGCAGCTCAGTGCCTGGAGGCCTCGCCGCAGGCGCAGAGCGAGCAGCCCGGGCGCCGTTCCTTTCTAGTGACTTGCCCTCGTATTTGAGAAAGACGAGTGTACGTCCTGGTGTTCACAGGTGTTCCTTTTAGCCTAGAAGGTGGGTGCGGTCTCCTCCCTGGGGGCATGGTTTCTGTCTCCAGGACCCTGGGGCTGTGAAGACCCTGACTCACGTTGCCCCAAGCCCAGGCTCCAGGCCACGAGGCCGCTGGGCGCCCAGCTGTGTGCCCCAGGGCAGCTCTGTCAGTCCCAGCGCCTCCTCCCACAGATGCTAAAGGCACATTCTCCACGTTTTTAGCCCTGAATGCAGACTAGGCTTCAAAGTTTGAAGCCTTATGGGGTGGCTGAAACAGTGGCCTCTTGGAGGTGTGAAAGGGCTGGTCATCACTGGTGGGAGTGTGACGGGCTGAGAGGGCCTCCCAGCGCTGGTGGCTGTCTTGTGGGGCCTGAGTCTGACCTTCAGGAAGAGGTGCCTCACTCTTTTCCTGGCAGGGACCCTGGCTGGGGGGCCGTGCCTTCCTGGGGCCCTGTAGGGAGAGCTGCCGTCGGCCCCTGGCTCCCCGGGCACCTTGTCTCAAGTACCCTCTGCCGCTCACAGTCTGGTTCCCTCCGAGAAACGGGGCCCTGGGCCAGTGGGAAGCAGGCACGCTCGACCCCTTGGGGCACAGGGTGAAGCAGAGCAAAGGCTGAGAGAGTTTTGCCAAGAGAAAGTGAAGTGAAACTGAAAGTCACTCAGTCGAATCCAACTCTTTGTGACCCCATGGACTTTGTCCCTGGAATTCTCCAGGCCAGAACACTGGAGTGGGCAGTCTTTCTCTTCTCCAGGGGATCTTTCCAACCCAGGGATCGAACCCAGGTCTCCCACGTTGTAGGTGGATTCTTTACCAGCTGAGCCACAAGGGAAGCCCAAGAATACTGGAGTGGGTAGCCTATCCTTCTCCAGGGGATCTTTCCAACCCAGGAATCAAACTGGGGTCTCCAGCATCGCAGGCAGATTCTTTTCCAGCTGAGTTGCCGAGAGGACACACTGCTTGCAGTAGACACCCTCTTGCAAAAACACAAGAGATGCTGCACATGGACATCACCAGGTCGTCGGCACCAAAATCATATTGATTATATTCTTTGCAGCCAAAGATGGAGAAGTTCTATACAGTCAGCTAAAATAAGACCTAGAGCTGACTGTGGCTCAGATCATCAGCCCCTTATTGCAAAATTCAGGCTTTAACTTGAGGAAAGCAGGCAAACCACTGGGTATTCAGGTGTGAGGGAGCGACAGTTGCTCAGCTGTGTCCAACTCTTTGCGACCCCATGGACTGTATAACTTGCCAGGCTCCTTTGTCCATGGAATTCTACAGGCAGGAATACTGGAGTGGGTTGCCACTTCCCAAATCTCTTATGATTATACTGTGGAGGTGATGAATAGATTCAGGGGATTAGATCTGGTAGACAGAGTGCCTGAGGAACTATGGATGGAGGTTCAAAACCTTGTACAGGGGGTGATGACGAAAACCATCCCCAAGAAAAGGAGATGCAAGAGGGCAAAGCGCTTGTCTGAGGAGGCCTTACAAATAGCCGAGAGGGAAAGATATACTCAACTGAGTGCAGAGTTCCAGAGAGTATCACGAAGAGATAAGAAAGCCTTAAGTGCAAGAAGAGATAAGAAAGCCTTCTTCAGTGATCAATGCAAAGAAATAGAGGAAAACAACAGAATGGGAAAGACTAGAGATCTCTTAAGAAAACTGGAGATACCAAGGGAACATTTTATGCAAAAATAGGCTCAATAAAGGACAGAAACAGCAAGGATCTAACAGAAGCAGAAGAGATTAAGAAGAGGTGGCAGGTATACACAGAAGAACTATTAGAAAAAGGTCTTAATGACCTGGATGACCACAGTAGTGTGGTCACGCTCCTAGAGCCAGACCTCCTTGAGTGTGAAGTCAAGTGGGCTTTATGAAACATTGTTATGAACAAAGCTAGTGAAGGTGATGGAATTCCAGCTGAGCTATTTAAAATCCTAAAAGATGATGCTGTTAAAGTGCTACACTCAATAGCCAGCAAATTTGGAAAACTCAGCAGTGGCCACAGGACTTGAAAAGGTCAGTTTTCACTCCAGTCCCAAAGAAAGGCAATGCCAAAGAATGCTCAAGCTACCGTACAGTTGCACTCATTTCATATGCTAGCAAGATTACTCTCAAAATCCTTCAAGCTCTCTTTAGCAGGATGTGAACTGAGAACTTCCAGATGCACAGACTGAATTTAAAAAAGACAGAGGAACTAGAGCTCAAATTGCCAGTATTCACTGGATCATGGAGAAAACAAGGGAATTCCAGAAAAACATCTACTTTGGTTCACTGACTACACTAAAGCCTTTGACTGTGTGGATCACAACAAACTGGAAAATCCTTCAAGAGATGGGAATACCAGACCACCTGACCTGTTTCCTGAGAAACCTGTATACGGGACAAGAGGCAGCAGGACTGTACATGGAACAACTGACTGGTTCCCACTTGGGAAAGAAGTGTGTTACGACTGTATATTGTCACCCGGCTTATTTAACTTCTATGCCGAGTACATCATGCAAAATGCCAGGCTGGATGATTCACAAACCGGAATCAAGATCGCTGGGAGAAACATCAGCAGCCTCAGATATGCAGATGATACCACTTTAATGGCAGAAAGCAAAGAACTAAAGAGCCTGTTGAAGAAAGTGAAAGAGGAGAGTGGAAAAGCTGACTTGAAGCAGCATTCAAAAAATGAAGATCGTCACATCCAGTCCCATCACTTCACAGCAAATAGGTGGGGGAAAGGTGGACCGGAGACAGATTTTATTTTCTGGGTTTTCAGAATCACTGTGGACAGTGACTGCAGCCGTGAAATTAAAAGACACTGCTTTACTCCTTGGAAGAAAAGATATGAGAAATGTAGACAGCGAGTTAAAAAGCAGAGATGTCACTTCCCCGACAAAAGTCGGTCTAGCCAAAGCTATGGTTTTCCAGTAGTCGTGTACAGACGAGAGGGTCGTGCTGTGAAGAGTTCTGAGTGCAAAGACTTAAGACTTTCAAACTGTGGTGCTGGAGGAGAGTCCCTGGACTGCAAAGAAACCAAACCAGTCCATCCTAAAGGAAATCAACCCTGAGTATTCATTCCAAGGCTGGATGCTGAAGCTGAAGCCCCAATACTTTGGCCACCTGATGGGAAGAGCTGACTCATTTGGAAAGACCCTGATGCTGGGAAAGACTGAGGGCAGGAGGAGAGGGGACGACAGGATGAGACGGTTGGATGGCATCACTGACTCGACGGCCAGGAGTTTGATTAAACTCTAGTGTCAAAGTAAAGGTGAAGGACAGGGGAGCCTGGCGTGCTGCAGCTCACGGGATCACAAAGATTTGGACACGACTGAGGGTCTGAACCACAAGCTAGAAGCAGAGGCCCCTCCTCAGGTGCTGAGGGGAAGCTGCTTGGACCGTTGAGTGCAGTGGGCAGGATGAGTCTTGGAGACAAGCGGGTCCCCCAGGCCGGCGGGGCGGGGAGCCCTCGGGGAGCGCTGAGAGCCGAGGGAGGCGGGCTCTGGAGGCCTCTGGCAGCTCTGCTGTCCGGGCCCACGCGCCCCGTTCCTGCCCGCCTGTGCCTTCCTGGCCTGGCAGCTGGACACTGACCACCGTCCACAGCCAAGCTGGGCGCAGAGGGGCTGTGGGCCGGGCTGGAACCTGCCTAGAGAGGAGGCGGCAAACAGCCTGCCCCCAAGGACAGTGCCCGTCGACCACTGTGGGCCTTGCTGCCATAAAGCTGTGGGCGGCCTGAGTCCGCGGCCCAGTCCCTTCCGCACGTGGCTTTCCCCGGGTCCCTGTGGCCTGGGGTCTCCGTGGCCTGGGCTCAGGGTTTCTCTTGCAGCCTCGCCCCCATCCCTGGTCCTTCTGCTGTTGACTGTCCTGGAGGCTGCGGTCACGCAGGGCGGCTGTGCCGTGGACCCCTGCGTGCCCCCTTTCCTTTCCGGTTGGACTTTGGGGTCCAGGTGCCCCCCGCCCCACCTTGGGAGCCCGGCCCCTCCGGTCTAGGAAGCAGGCGACCTCTCTCCCGCGAGAAGTTAGTCAGATGTCTTTTCTGTGACGCTGCTTGCGTTTCTTTCATATTTTGCCTTTTCCCCTGGACTTTAAAGATTTCTTTAAATATTAGGAAGGTAAGCTCTTTGCTCCTGATATAATTACAAATATTTTCAATCAGTTTAATAGTTTTTTTTTTTACTAATATTTTTGCCGTGCAATTAAAAAAGAATTTTAGTTGAGCACATGATTCTCTTTAAAAATGGTATTCGAGCTCTGAGTCACGGCTCCTTCCTCCATGTGAACTTTAGAACCGCTTATCTGGCGGAGCTGGGTGGGGTGGGTGGCTACTGGGGATCGGCCCCGCCGCGCCCGCCGCCGGAGCCAGGCGCTGAGGACCACAGATGCTCCGGTGGCTCATGTCTGACTCTCAGCTCTGCCAGGAGTGTCTCAACACTTCTCTCCTGTAAACCTGTCACACTTCAGAGTCTGTTCCTCGCCGGTGCCCTTCTCGCGTCGCTGCTGTGACCGGGGCTCTCCTTCCCCAGGCGCCGTCTCACCAGCTGTGGTCTGCGTGCGGCCGCTGTGGGCTTTGCGGGCTCACCGTTTATCCTGCCATCCTCCCCGAGCGCTTCTGTGTCTCTGGGGTTTGGCCGCTGCTCCGCGGGTCGCGCTCTGTGGGGCGGGCAGCCTGCCTCCCGTCCTGCCGCGACGCCTCTGGCTGCTCTGCACGCGGTGCCAACCGTCCCCCGTGCCTGGGCTGTCAGGTGGCCTGGGCGTGGCGATGGCGGGCACCCTTGCCAGGCTCCTGCCCTTTCCAGGGGCGCCTGGCGTGGCTGGCCTGCCCGCAGGGAGCGGGCCTGGCCTTGGGCGAGGTGCAGGGGTGCGGTGCTGCGGCGTTGTTCTGAGTACACCCTGTCACCCTGTGACGGCATCAGAAATGAAGAAAGCGCTTTAGTCAGAGTGAAGCGCAGCGCTGTGCCGTCAGCCGGAGGTTCGCGGGAGACCCACGGGAACCCAGACATCCCTGAGTAAGAAACAGGAAAAGCCCAGGAAAACAGGAAACGAAGGAAGCGCTGCGCTGTTTGTTTGAATATGTAAGTGAAATAAATATTTGATAAGGCTGATTATTGGAGGCAGCGAGGCCGGGAGGCACAGACAGGCTGGCCAGGCCGCCGCCGCGGGACAGCAGTCTCTCACACAGCTTAACCATCTGGGTGACATCGTAAGTTAGATCCTTACCCTCGGCCTTACACCACAGTACAGTCAGAGTGGGGAGAACTGTTTAGAGGGGCACGCCTTTCATTTTACTGCACACACACTTGCGTCTGTAGCATCAAGGGTGTGATGGGTGTTCCACGCTGTGTAACAGGCCATCACGGCCTTTGGGCTAGCCCAGCGCCTCCCTGTGTCCCTCTTCTGCGGGCTGGGGGTGGCACGCTGAGCTGCGTCCCCTGCTCAGGGGCTGCCTGCTCGTCTGGAGCCCCTGGGAGGGACAGGCTGCGGGTCAGCTCCCCGGGCTGCACAACTCACGGGGTCTGGCTTCTTCGGGGCGGCAAAGGAGAGAGAGATCCTTTGCTTCCAGATTCTGACCTTTAGACCCTTTTAAATGACTCACCTGATACCAGATAAGGTTGGACCTACCTGAGATAATCCCCCTTTCGATTAACTTAAGATCCACTAGTTTTGGAATTTCATTACCTCCAAAGAATCCCTTTCATCTTGGCGCTGTGCTAGCCAACTGGGGGTGGGCCTCTTACAGAGTCCCCCTGCCCCATGCGAGAGTGGACGCCCAGGTGGGGCCCGGGAGGCTTGTTGGAACCCTGCCCGCTCAGGAAGCACTTACCAAATTCTGGTTGATTATGATTTTATCATAAATGTTGCTTCTATTGAAGAGCTTTTCAGTAATATTTTTAACCTTCGTTTATTTCATCCCCTTATTTAAACCCCCTTATTTTATATCCCCTATATAATTTTTTTTCTCCCTGAAAAACTTTTGAAGCCATTACTTTTCATGTTTACATACACTGGTTATGAATCTCCTCAGTTTTGTTTGTCCAGGTTTAAGCCCTATTCCCCTCTACTTTTGGAAGATAATTTTGCTGGATATGTGATCCTGGGTTGGCGTTCTGGTTTTTTCCACCCACACGGAACATTTCGATCCACTGAATCCTTGCTCGTGTGGCTCTTGCCAGGTTCACTGGGTTCCTGTCCTTGTTCCTCCGTAGATTGGGCGTGTTTGTTTCCTTCCTTATCTCAGAGTTCCTCCTCGCCTTTTGCCTGCAGCAGCTTGCCTAAACGTCGAAGATGAGGTTCAGACGTCTCCGTGTTGGCCCTGCGCGGTGCTCTCTGAGCCTGGGGGATCTGCGATCTGGGCATAACTCTGCAGAGTCTGGCCGCCGTCTCTCCAGACTGTGCCTCTGCTCTCGGCTCACTTTCTTCTGTCGCTGCCTCTCTGTGCCGTCTTTCGAAGCTGTCCCGCAGCTCTTGGTGCTCTGTGCTTTTTTCCGCTTCTATATCTCTGCATCTCAGTTTCAGAAGCTTCTGCTGCCGTGTCTTCCTTGGCCGTGCCTCATCTGTTCACGAGCCACTGAAGGCAGGCTTCGTTTCTGTCGGTGTTTCTGATGTCTAATGTTTCCTTCTGGTTCTCGGAGTTTCCATCACTCGCTTCTGTTACCCATCTGTTCCTGAAAATCGTCCATTTTTTCTGTCACAGTTATTTTAAATTCCCTTTCTGATAGTTCCAAAATCTGTGTCATAATTGAGTCTGATTCTGGTGCATTTTTTAAAACGTCTTTAGGGAATTCCCTGTAGGTTCGGTGATTAGGGGGCTTCCCTGATGGTTCAGCGGTAAAGAATCTGCCTGTGATGCGGGAGTCTCTGGTTCGATCTCTGGGTCAGGAAGATCCCCTGAGGAGAGCGTGACAACCCACTCCAGTCTTCTTGCCTGGAGAATCCCCTGGAGAGCGGAGCCTGGCGGCTGCAGTCCACGGGGTCACAAAGAGTCAGACGCGACTGAGCGACTGAGCATGCACCGTGCTAGTGACGAGGACTTCCAGCTTCCAGCTGCCGGTGGCCCAGGCTCTACCCCTGCTTAGGGAGCTAAGGTCCAAAAGCTGTGTGCAGCCCATCGATAAATATCAATCAGTCAATCAATCAATCAGTCTCGTTTAGGCTGATTTTCTCTGCCTTGTAATTTTTGTTGAAATCTGCACGTGAGTTGGGTATAGAGACTGAGGCCTACAGTGTGGGCCGGGGTGAGCTGTTTCCTGTCAGCCGTGGCTGTGGTGGCAGAGCTTTCCCCTCGCCCCCTGGTGTCCTGCTCTGGGGGCCCCTGTGTCTCCCCCGTGTCCTGGTTTGGGGGCCCCTGTGTCTCCCCGTGTCCTGGTTTGGGGGCCCCTGTGTCTTGCTTCTCCCGTCTGGAGTCCACGACTGTTGCCCTGGAGTCTCCTCGTGTAGGGTAAGCAGGGGGTGAGGTGACCTGCCGTCTGTGGTGACACCTCTCTGCTGGGGGGGCCTCTGCCGCTGGGCTGAGACCCTCACGTGTCTCATCTCCCCCACCCCCACCCCTGGAACAAGGTGGGAAGGCTCACAGGGGACGCGCCCGTCCGCAGCGGAGCTCCAGCCAGGCCCTCCCCTGCCGAGTTTCTAGCTGCCTTCTGGGTCCCTGTAGAGATAATCGCTTGCACTGGAGGCCTTCCTCGTGTTGGCCCGCCCGCCCCTTGGCGGTGCGCTGCGCCCAGTCCTGACTGGGAGCTTTCTGTGGCGTGCGCGCTGGCACTGCTCTGAGGCTGGCGTGCAGCCCCCTCTCTGTGCACTTTCTCTCCTTTCTGTGCCAGCCGATATTGTGTGCTTTGTCCGTGGGAGACCTCAGAGCTTTTCTTCCTTTTCAGTTGTCCAGATCTGTGCTGTCTAGTAATGGCTGATTACATGTGACTCATATTGATTTAATCAAAATTAAGTAAAAATTTAAATTCAGTTATTTAGTCACTGTAGCCCATTTCAAGTAGAAATTCAGCTGGTGCAAATAGAGAATGTTCTTATCATCACATAGTGATTGGACAATGCTGGTCTTGAGTCAGAGACGTTTCCGGTGTTGATGGAAACGCTCTGAAATTTGCTCCATCCAGGCCAGTGGTCACTGGCCACAGGTGGCTTTGAGCAGCTTTGTGTTTATAGGGTATGTGTTTTTGTGTTTTTGTATGTGGTATTCATGTGGTGAGTATGTTTGTGCTGTGGGGTGTGTATTGGTATAGTGTGTAGGGTGTGGTGTGTGTGTGTTTGGTGTTGTACGTGTTGTGTGGTGTCTGTGTGTGTTTCTGGTGTGGTGTCGATGTGGCGTCTGTGTGTTTGTGGTATGGTGTGTGTATGCGTGTGGTGTGTGTATGTATGTGGTGTGTATGTGTGATGTGGTATGTGCAGTGTGTGTATATGTTTATGGTGTGGTGTGTGTGTGTACGTGTGGTGTGTGTATGTGTGCGTGATCTGGTATGTGCAGTGTGTGTATGTATATGTGTGTGGTGTGTGTGTGCTGTGTGTGTACGTGTGGTGTGTGTGTATGTGTGTGGTGTGTGTGTGTGATGTGGCATGTGCAGTGTGTGTATGTGTGTGGTGTGCTGTGTGTGCATGTGTGGTGTGTGTATGTGATCTGGTATGTGCAGTGTGTGTGTGATGTGGCATGTGCAGTGTGTGGATCTGTGTGTGGTGTGCTGTGTGAGCTGTGGTTTTCTGACTTAGTTTGGTGCAGTATAAGCAGATTAGCCCCTTACCTCTCATACACGCTGCAGATGCTTTTCCCTGTCTGTCATCTGCCTTTTTGGTTTGTTTATAGGGAAAGCGCTTGTTTCAAATGTTGCCAAAGTATTCTGAGAGCTTTCGCTGGTTTTCTCTTCCTCAAGCTTTTAGAATTAAGAGTTAAGGCTATGAAAGAAACGTAATTATAAACATATTAAAAACAAGACAGTAAAAGAAGAAATTTCTTCCAGTACGGCTGCTCAGAATTTTGGTGCCTTTTCTCAGTCTTTTATTGCCCTGCTGGAGCGTCTAAAGCAGCAGCTGGCCCGGGCGCACCCTAGAGCACCTTCCACGCAGCCCCTTGCTCCTGCTCCTCGTGGGCCCCGGGGGCGGTCCCGCTGTCGTGTGAGCCCAGGGGCGGGTGTGGGGGGAGGGGCTTCTCCGCAGCCGGGGTGCGGGTGCGGGTCTGGCCCTCGCTGTGCGGCTTGTGCACGGGCGTGAGCTCCTGTGTGCTCCTGCCACCCCCACTAAGGTGGACCTGCTTCCGTGCTGACGTGTGCTCATCAGATGCTGTGTGTCTTGTTTGGTGAAACACACCTGTCCTTTCAGCCTTTTGTGAGCGGCGTTACGTCCCGTTTGTGGTGTTGTGTGAGCAGCGCCACGTGTATCAGCTCAGTTCAGTCGCTCAGTCGTGTCTGACTCTCTGCGAATCCATGGACTGCAGCACGCCAGGCTTTCCGTCACCAGCTCCTGGAGCTTACTGAAACTCGTGTCCATCTTGTCGGTGATGCCATCCAGCCACCTCATCCTCTGTCATCCCCTTCTCCTCCTGCCTTTAGTCTTTCCCAGCAGGTTTATACTCAGGACTTATTTACCCTTTCGGGAATTTGTTTCTGTTGCCGCCTCCTTCCTTTCTGCAGACGGCCCACGTGACTTTCTTTATCTGTGAGCTCTGTGGTATTCCTAACTGTAACTCTTATAAATAATGCCATCATGAACTTCTTTGTGTGCAGAGCGTTTGTGTTGTTTAGGATTACTGTTTTCCAGGATCGACTTCCAGAAATAGGATTTCACGTCTGGGAGGAGTGAGTACCTAACACTTCCCAGCACGCTGTGACAGTCTCTGCTCTGCGGACAGGGTGCTTGAGAGCTCAGGGTGGCGTGTGCTTCCTGTGAGCGCACACAGCGGCCTGGCCCACGCTTTGGGCTGAAACGAGAGTACTTCTTTAAGAGCCAGTATGTGTGTTTATCTTGTATTCTTACTTCAGTGGTTTTAAAAGTGACTCTGCGTTAGCCAAACACAGGCTGCAGCTATGAGGAGGCCCCAGGCCTGGCGAGAGTGGCTCCTGGGGCAGAAGCGAAGGACAGACGGACGGAGGAGCTGGGGAGGGGCGGGGGGGGCGCAGGGATGTGTGAAGGAGAGCACGCGTGTGTCAGCGTGTGTGAATGTCTGTGGGTATGAGCACATGTGTCTGCATGTGCACGTTTGTGAGCTTGTGAGTGTGTATATCTGTCTGTGTGTGTCCACATGTACACGTGTCAGTGTGAGCAGTGTGTTACATGTGCACATGTGTCCGCATGTCCATGTGTGTGTGAGCACGGGCACGTGTGAGTGTGAGCAGTGTGGCCACATGTGCACGTGTCTGCATGTCTGTGCGTGTGAGCATGTGTGCATGCATGTGTCTGCATGTGCACGCGTGTGGGCATCTGTGTGTCTTTGTGTGTGTGCACACATGTGCAGATGTGTGAGCATGTGTATGTATCTATGTGTGTTTGCGTGTGTGCGTGTATGTGAGCATGTGTGTCTTTGTGTGTGCACATGTGTGAGTAGGTGTGTATGTAAACATGTGTGTGCCCACATGTGCACATGTGTGTGGGTGTGAGCATGTGTGTATCTTTGTGTCTGCATGTGCATGTGTGAGTGTCTGTGTGTGTAAGCATGTGTGAGAGCATGTGTGAGTGTGTGTGTCTGCGTCTCTGTGTGTCTGTGAGCATATGTGTGTGTGTGTCTGTGTGAGCACGTGTGTGAGCGTGTGTGTGAGTGTGAGAGTGGGGGGGGCAGAGGAGCCTGAGGTCCGGTGGCCTGGGGCCGTGGTGCTGCCCCTCAGCACTCGGGGTCCAGGCTAGGGCCTCCGGAGTTGGGCGAGGCCATGAGGAGCGCTTGTGAAGGGCGAGGGATGCCCCCGTGTGGAGGTCAGGGGTGAGTGGACAACCTGCAGGGACCTGGAGGAGCTGAGGGGCCAGCAGTCAGCTGGGCAGGTGGGATGCTGGCCAGGAAGTGCCCGGCTCGGGTCAGTGAGTGGGTCAGCGTGGCCCCGACGCACAGGTGGGCTGTGCTCTCCAGCCGCTCTCATCCCCTGTTGTCTGATTAGAGCTGCCCTTTCCATCCCACAGCCTCTGGAGGCCTCTCTAAATGTAAACACGGGATATCTTTGCTTAAAGCACTTGTATGAGGACTGTTGGGTTGATGGTTTCGGGGACCCACAGCCGCCTGGGCTGAGTTATGCTGGTGATCTAAGCGAGCCGGTGACCCGGAGTCCAGCTAGAGGAGCCTCGGGTCCTGCTGCCCCTCCCTGACGCGCCGCCGGCGGGCACCCCTACGCTGCTCTCAGGCTGTGGGCCTGGCAGGACCGCGTCCGGGCCACGGGCCCCACCGTGTACAGAGGGTTCTGGTCCATTTCACAGGCTGCAGCAGGGCGCCCAGATGATTACAAGCTGCTTGGGGCCAAGGGCCCCTGGGCAGGTGGGCTTCTGTGTGAGCCACTGTGGAGCACACGCTGGTCAGTGTGGCCAGGACATCCTGGGCGGTGGTAGAGTGGGCGCCACTCACAGGAGGCTGCGCGCCACGTACAGGAGGCCGTGCGGGTCTGTGATGGGAGAGGGCGGGCCATGAACTGTGCTTTTCATCCCCAACAGGGCCAAGTCCAGGTGGTGGTTATGTGCACACATGCATGTGTGCGTGCGCACTCATGTCTGCATGTGTGGGTGTGTGCACATGTGTGCACGTGTGGGTGTGCATTCATGGACGTGTGTGTGTGCTCATGTGTGTGCACGTGGGTGTGTGCATGTGTGGGAGTGTGTGCTCTCAGTGTGCATGCGTGTGAGTGCACTCGTGTCTGCATGTGTGGGTGTGTGCACATGTGTGTGTAATGTGCACATGTGTGCATGTGTGGGTGTGCACTTGTGGGCGTGCATGTGCCCACATGTGTGCTCACATGTGTGTGCGTGTGCACGTGTACGCACACTTGTGGGCATGCATGTGCATGTGTGTGCTCATGTGTGCATGTGTGTGTGTGCGGGTGTGTGCACATGTGGGAGTGTGTGTGCTCTCCATGTGCACGTGTGGTGTGTGCACACGTGTGTGTGCATGGCCCTGGAGTACCTGGCCCAGGTTCTGAATGCCCGGTAGGGATGGTAGGAGCGGAGGCCTGAGAACCGGTGGTGGCGCTGGGGACCAAGCCCAGGCCGTGCGGAGAGGTCTGTTTTCTCAGCCCCCGGGGCCTGAGCGTGTGGTTTTCATTGCAGGGGACACTGCAGGCCTCTGTCCCTGCGTTGATTCCCGTCAGTGCCATCCAGAGTCACGCAGGGCAGCCCGCTTTGTCCACATGCCCGTGTTCTCCCAGACACCTACTGGGCAAGTGCCTTGCCTTCGGCCAGTGTCCAGCCTGTCTCGGGAGAGAGAGGCCCTCCGGCCCCAGAGCTCCACTCAGCCCTTCCTCATGCAGGACCCGTGGTTCAAGCGTGGGGATGTCGCGCCCCCAGTGTGCGTGAGCCCGCTTGCCTTCTGGGGCCTGACTCCCCTGCTTTGTGCCCGCCCCAGGCCCCTGCTCCGGCTCCAGGCTCAAGCTCCCTGTGCAGCAGCTCTGGGGTGACTCCTGGACGCCTCCTGGAGGGAGTGAGTCCCGGGCGCCCGAGGTGGGAAGCTCAAGTTTAGGAAGGTTGGGTGGTCCTCGCCCTTGGAGACTTCACGGGCCCACCTGGGCAGTCGTGCAGGTTGGGTCCTGGGCCGGGGACAGGACTGAGGGTCCCGGTCGCGCCTGTCCTGTGGGTCAATTGGGAATGTGGTGAGGGGTCTTAAACAGCAGCAGTTCCGCTGGTCTTAAGACCTCCTATCTCCTGCCGAGGGCCGCTTCCTGCAGTTTTGGCTAGGATGTTGTGGACACGTGTGTGTTGGGCAGGGCCGCGGGGTCGAGTGCAAGGCTAGGGGCCTCCCGTCCGGCCGTGCCTCTGGACACCAGGACTGTGGACCGAATCTCTCCTTCCTCTGTCTCCAGGCCGAGCCCACGGTGCTGGTGTGGAAAGGTTGCTGAAATGCTGGTGGGGCCCTCTGCACCAGACCAGCCCCTTTGTCCTCAGTTGGGGCTGGGGGTGGAATTGAGGGCCTTGCCCTGAAAGTTCTCTTCCTTTGATCACCTTCGGGCCCAAGGCCGACTGACCGTGGTCCCAGTCCCTGTGCCAGCCCCGGTGTGGGGTGTGCTGGGTCCTTGGCTCAGGTAGGGGTCAGCAGGGTCTGTGGGAGATGGGCTCACACTTCAGGCCTGTCCCTGCCCTCAAAGCCGAGCTGCCCTCTCCATGGGCAGCGCAGATCAGCTCTGCTCTCGGACGCTGGGGCCGGCAGCGGCCCGCCCCGTCTGTGGGCCTGCCAGTTCTGGGCACTGTGTGAGCTGGAGTCCAGCCTCTTGCACTGAGTGCGGTGTTTCTGAGGCCTGCCCACTTGCGGCCGTGTCCGTGGCTGCTGTGCTGTGCTGCCTGACCACGTATTTTAACACTCTGCCTGTGAACTGATGGTCCGTGTGGCTGTGTCCGTGTGGCTGTGTCTGCGTCTCCCGTGCTGTGCTCTGTGACCACGTATTTTAACGTACTACCTGTGAACTGATGGCCCAGGTGGCCGTGTCCGTGGCTCCCGTGCAGTGTGGCCACGTGTCTTATCTCTCCGTCCCTGAGCTGATGGGTCTTGGGTGGTTCCTGCCTTTCGGCTCCTGGTCTGCTGCTGCGAGTGCTCGTGGCTGTCTCTGCGGATGATCATTTCCGGGTCTCGTGGGCACATCGCCCGGCCACATGGCAAGTCCATGCTGTTTCCTACGGCACCTGCACCCCCACGTGTCTGAGGGTCTGCTTCTGCACAGACTCTCCATGCTCGCTGCTCTCTGCTGGAGGCCTCCCGAGGATACAGGGTGGACTCTCTGGCTTGGGCATGCGTTTCCCTGAAGCCCAGTGGTCGCGGCTCAGCCTCTGCCGCGGCTTTTCTGGGCTGCCGTCTCCTGCTGTCGTCTCTGCGCTCGCCGGTGAGGGTGGCGGGGGCGCAGGGCGTGCCCTCCTCGCTGTTCAGATGTGGGGCCAGGGGCCTGGCTCCCAAGCCTGGCCTTGGGGACTGGAAGACCCCACGCCTGGCTGGACTCTGGCCACCGTCTCTGTCTGGCAGGGGCCTGGGACGTTCTCCGCCCCCTGCTCTGTGGTCTGTGAGGCTCCGGGTCTGCAGCCATTTTTTCTCTTTGTTCGCTGATTGGCCCACAGTCCAGTCTTCCTGCTTTTCGGGACGCGTGGAAGCCTCTGCTGGTGGCGGCCCTGCCTGAGGCGCTGCCGCTGCTGTGTCAGGACGCTGTGGTCAGCCCGGCCCCTGGCTCTGCCTGCGGCCTCAGTGCCCAGAGCCCTGCTTGGATCGGGGTGTGAGTCTCCAGGGGTGCTGGGATGTCTGTTTGTTCTGAGCTGTGGCGGATGGCAGGCGACACCAGACGAGCGTCCTCCCCGCTTCTGCCTGTGGCCCTGCGGTGCTGGGCGTTGGTGCTGTTGGCACCGGTCTCGGGGCTTCCCACTCCCCACTTCTGAAGCTCTTCACCGCCTGTTTAGGGTCCCTGTGTCTCCCGTCCCTGTCTCAGCACCTTGACCACGCTGGGTTGGCTGGGGCCACGTGCCCTGCTTGGCTGGCTGGTCTCAGGGTCCAGGAGCCACATGTGGGAAGAGGCGCACCCCCATTTTCTCAGGGGCCCTGTGCCGGCTCTTCCCTGGGGGCCCAGGCCCAAAGCTCTTCCCTGGGGCCACGCAGCTCTTTGCCCATCCTCAGGCCAGTCCTGGGACCCCACGCTGCTGGGTCCTGCCCGACGCCCTGGCCTGGCTCCAGGAACCCTTCCAGGGACCCCCACTACCAAGGACGAGCAGGGCTGGGGTCAGCTGTGGGTCCAGCTCCCGTGTCCACCCGCTGAGTGGCGGTGCGGGGCCCGGTGCGGAGGGGCCCCACCCTGTTGTGCCCTGGCCCTGCAGCGAGCGCGCAGACGGGCCATCACGTCAGCCTCTGCTCGTGGCCGCCGACCTGTGTCACGGGCCTGACCGTCCTCTTTCTTCTCTTTAACTTGCAGCCAGAAAACCTCCAGAGGAACTGGCTTCGGGAGTTCTATCAGGTAAGAGCCGGGCAGCAGCCGGCCCACGTGACGGAGGAGCTCAGGCTGCTGGAGGCCCGGTTCCCCTGCGGCCTCGGGGGGTGGGGGGCAGTTC
>SJYC01084214.1:0-14986 GCA_006408675.1 Madoqua kirkii | reverse complement strand
GGGGATTGGGGTGGGGGTCCCCCTGGGAGGGGAGGGGAGGGGTGCCTCCCATTTCCTGGCTCCTCCTCAGCGGCCCCTGCCTTCTTAGACGCCCTGGCTGGGGCTCTGCTCCTCGTCAGCGGGGACCTTCGGGAGGACCTGGGGTGCAGGGTGGGGCAGCGGAGCCCGTGTGCGGCCCCAGGGTCTGGGCAGGATGCGTGCTGATGTGGGGCTGGACTCTGGCCGGGGCTGGACCCAGGCGAGGCCTGTTGGGCGAGCCGCTCTTTCCCGGCTCCCCGTGGGGCCCCACGTCCGTGCTCAGCTCTCTCCGGGATGGTGGGGTCAGCTCTGTGGGGTCGACAGAGGGCTCTGCTCCTCGAGCCCATGTTCCCTGGGCGGGTGACGCGTGTGGGACCCCCGTAGGGCATCTGAGAGGCCACTGGGAACTGATGGGCGAACAGCGTCCTGCTCGGCCAGGGCTGCCGGGGACTGTGGGCCCTGGAGGCTGGCGTGGCCGCAGACCAGGGAGCCGGGCGGGGACAGCGTGGCCGACGTCGCGGGGTGCTTCTGCGGCGGGTCTGCGGGCAGGCACGGGTGCTTTGACGGCAGGAGGAGGTGCGGGAGTTGGGCGGCCCCAGGCCGCTGAGCTGCAGTGGGTCTGCTCGGGGGCCCTCTGTGTCCAGGCTGTCCCCCGACTCCTGCCATCCACGCTGGTGGTGGGGCAGCTGCTTGTCCAGTCTGCTCCAGCCACAGTGAAAGCAAGGGCGGGGCAGCAAGTCCTCTCTGGAACCGAGAAGCCTGGGGTCCAGCAGGAAGGGCCTGGCCCATCGGAGGGGCGGTGGTCTCGGCCAAGGGGGATGGGTTCCCACCCGAGGCCCAGGAGGCTGGGGGGCCGTGAGGTGCCAGGGGAGCGTCTAGTGGGGCGTGGGCCTTGTTCCCCTCACGGGGCGTTCTGAGCACGTCCTTCCCCACGTTTCACCCGCCCAGGTGGGCAGCGGCCTCAGGGTCCCTGGCCAAAGCCGGGCCTGGCTGAGCTGTGGGGTCAGCTCTCGGCAGGCAGCTGTCCCAGTGGGCCGGGCGAGTCTCCTTCCTGGAGAGGGTCCCCTCGGAGGCGTGCTCAGGCCCCAGCGGCTGCCCGGCCTGCCTGTGGAGTGAGAGGCCCTGGGGTGTGGAGCCCCGTCTCCGCGGCGGCTCTCCGCTCTCCGTCACTTTTGTTTGCTTTGCACAGCTGGCCCCGGCAGGCGTGAGAGGTGGTGGGAGCACGCTGGGGTGGTGGTGGGTGGCGGGCCTGGGTCTGGGCTCAGAGGAGTCCTGGCGGGGACGGCCCCCCAGGAGTAGGCGGGAGGCGCCGCTTCCCAGCCTCTCAGTTGCACACGCAGCCGGCGGCTGCACCCTGAAGTGGAGCCCAGGGGGAGGCGTTTCCCTCCAAGTCAGCGTCCGGGCACCCGCCTCCCCTCTGGAACACACGCCTTGGCCCGGGGACCAGGAGCGTGTGTGCGCGGGGTGTGCTCAGCTCTCTGGCTGGATGAGTGCAGAGCTGCGCAGAGATGAGGATAAATAAATGCCCCCCGCCCCCGAATTCTGTCCTGAGTTTGACATCTGTGCATCCCAGGGAGAAGGTGCCGCCCTCGGCCGGTCGCAGCGCTGCGCATGTGTTGACGGCATGTGGGGCGCTGGCTCACACACAGACACGAAGGACGAGGAAGTGGCGACGACTCTTTATTGAGATAATAGATATTTGTTATTTACTGACGAGAGAACCAGTAAGGTGTTAGAACTGGTTCAAAGAAGAGTCCAAAGGGGGAACACCGGCCTCTCCTTTCAGTGACGCCAAGGGGACGAGTGCAGGTGCCCACGTCCCGACCGGTCCGCGCTCGACACGAGGAGGCCTGTGACTGTAGGACTCCAGGGCTTAGGAACGCAACGACACCCTCAAGTCTCAAGTGCCCCGACATGTTGTCGAACCCCCAGTGATTCCGACTCTCTCGGGTCTGTCCCTGTCCCGCGGGGATTAGACAATACGGGTAAACTTTCGGAAAGCGTTAAAAGGGACTGCTATTAAATTTTTTACTGCACTACTCAAAATAGACGAAGGTCGATTGTGTCTCTTTCCCTTTTCACCTTCAGGGAGTGAGCACACTGAGAGACGCTGAGACACTGACCCCGTGGACTGTAGCCCATGGCTGCTGTGTCCACAGGCTTCTCCGGGCAAGAACACTGGAGTGGGTGGCCACTCTCTTCTCCACGGCATTTTCTCAACCAAGGGATTGAACCTGGGTACACACAGAAGCAGGTACCAAATTTCCCGTCCTGTCTTAAAACCAGAAAACGTATAAGAAACACTGGTTTTCAGACCTCAAGCGTGGGCAGGACAGGACAGTGTGGCTGAGGGCACTGGAGGCCAGGCTGTACTGGCCACAGTTAAAGCCCGGGAGGACGCCCAGGCTAGTGTCCAGTGAGCTGGAATGTGCAATTTTATGTTTACAACCAATAAAAACAAGAGCAGGCAGGCAAGGATGCAGGGACGCCAGACCCTTCTGTCCACGGGACGGTCAGGGGTCCCCAGCTGGGCGGCCTCGGGGGCCTGCGTGTGATTCTGTTGATTCTGTCCATTGTTTTCTGTTTCCTTTTACACTGTTTTCTGCACCTGTTTTTCTCCTTTTTCCTGATTACTTTCCATTTAATTTGCTCTTCTATATCTAAGTTCTGAAAGTAGAAGCTAAGAATGATCAATTTCAGAAATTTGACATTAGGGAATGGTCACTGAAAATCCTACAGACAATAAAAAGGCAGTCAGGGGATATCATGAACAGCTTTTTGCCAACAAATCTGGACACTTAATGAAAGGAAGATGTTTTTGGAAAAGCAAAGGAAGCCAAGTTGAGAAGAAATAAACGAGCTCTTTATTAAGGTTCTGCTCAGCACTGATAAGTTCTGTCGAACGCGCCGTCTCTGTCGAGCTTTTCGGGAAGGATGGAGCACGTCATGCTGTGGTGTGAGCAGCGCCCTCGCGGCAGAGGCGGCAGAGCCTCTCAGCGAGGACGCGGCCTGGCTGCTGCGCGGAGCGCGCACCCAAGTTCATGGGGCCTCAGCAGGCCGAACCTGTGGGACTGCTTACTCATGTAGCGACGCATGCAGCACACGCACGCGCACACGCACACACACACGCACACTCGCACACACACGCATGCACGTGTACACACACGTGCACACACGCACACCCATAGAAACAGCGGCGCATCAAAAAGTTATGCGTGAGCACCAAGGGGTTCAAGCCTGGCGTAAGACTCAAACGTTAATGGATAAGTTCACCCAAGTCAACCAACTGTGAAGAAAACGCACACGGTCGTCTCAGCAGAGGCAGGAAAAGCGTTTGCTGAAGTTCTGCCACCGCTTCTGATGAAAGCTTCCGGCATGCTGAGCGGAAGGTGCCTCTGTAACCAGCGCTCATGCCCGCGCCTCATGGCGCAGCGCCCGGGAGACGAGGTGCTTTCCTGCCGGGACCCTGGAGTGGGCGGGGCACAGGGCCTGCCCGCGTCCTGCCCGGTGGTGAAGGTCCCGGTCCTCGTGGCAGGGCCAGAGACAAAGTAGAGTGCTGCAGAGTGAAGGGAGGGAGCTGACCTGAGTCTGGGCAGAAGGCGTGACGTGCTGTTCCGGAAGCCTTGAGGAACGCCCAGAAATGTGACTGTGAACTGATGTAGGTGAGTGTAGTGAGTGTGCCACACACACGGTACCTGGAAGGCATCTATGTATTAGACGTGAACGTGCACAGCAGCACCAGAGTGAAGTGGTGTCTACACACCCGATGAGACATGCTAACGTCTCGCTCCAGCTGGTTTGAGAAAAGGCGCACGAACCAGAGGTCAAATTGCCAACATCCGCTGGATCTGGAAAAAGCAAGAGAGGTCCAGAAAAACATCTGCTTTATTGACTACGCCAAAGCCTTTGACTGTGCGGATCACAATAAACTGTGGAAAATTCTTCAGGAGATGGGAATACCAGACCACCTGACCTGCTTCTTGAGAAATCTGTATGCAGGTCAGGAAGCAACAGTTAGAACCGGACATGGAACAACAGACTGGTTCCAAATCAGGAAAGGAGCACGTCAAGGCTGTTTATTATCACCCTGCTTATTTAACTTACATGCAGAGTACATCATGAGAAACGCTGGGCTGGATGAAGCAGCTGGGAGATTGCTGGGAGAAATATCAGTAACCTCAGAAAAGCAGATGATAAGACCCTTATAGCAGAAAGTGAAGAGGAACTGCCGGGGTCCAGCCCCAGCGGGTCCAGGGTAATTCAAAGGTGAGACGGAGTTGGCGTCCTAGGAAAAAACTTATTTAATTATAGATATAGAGAAAGATTAGAAACGGATAGTGTAGTAGGAAAGTTAGTGGAGAAAAGAGGCTGAATAACTTGGTTTATGTGGAATTCCAATCACCACCTACGTAGGCCATAGGCGTTTTTCCGTTCTCCCGAAGGAGAGGAGGCACTGAGGCCTCCCCGGTCCAATCTTAGAAGCCCAGGAAGAATTAGCAGGCTTGGTGAGTCCCCACATTCCAGATGAGAATTCAGCAGAAAATCGGGGAGCAAGAGAGAAACAACACGGGGGAATCAGTCTTTCCAGAAACTGATCCAAATTTTTTATGTTTAGGTTTGCTTATATACCTTTTGTTACACGCAGGGATGAATACAGAGTCACGTGGGGGTCAGCAGTCCTGACCTTTATCAAAATCAGGTGCTTTACATAAAAAAGGTTTTAGAGGTTTTGCATCATCTTCTGGCCATGAGGCCTGCTGACATTTTACGACCCTTTCTTTCTGATAACCAAAAAACTTATTTTTTCCAAGGGTATTTTTTCATTCCTATAGGGTGAGGGTGTAGTGAGTTACAATCAAGAAAGGAATTTATTTAACCCAAGGTTAACATGATTAATCTTAAAGGTTAATACTTAGTTTTCCTATATGCTAGTTATATTCATTGTAAGGGCAGGGAATATGGAGATTTAGCAGCAAACATTAGCCTAACAAATGAAAATCCTTTCACCAATGTTCCCCTTAAGATCTAGTTAGTCTTAAGATAGTAATAAAGTTACATTTTTACCTAGCAAGGACACAGTGATTTATAACAAAGTACAGTGGTCTATAACAAAAGAAAAAATTTATTAACTCAAAAAGTCTAGTATTGCTAACATCAAAAACTACTATATTTCCTTCTCTATATTCCAAATACATTGATTAATATATTCCCAGGTGCCTAAGGATATGGAGGCCTGGCAGCAATCATTGAGTCAACAATGAGAAAAGCCCTATGCTAATTAAGACTATCAAAATACTCCAAATTCTCTGTGCTGTTTATGGTTGAGAGGTTGTCACACAAGCTAGTCTGTCAGCAGAGAGGTTTGACCTGAGACACCCTTGTCACACCCAGGGCAGGGGATTAGCAGCAATTATTGGCACAACAAATGAAAACCCCTTCACCAATATAATTCCTAATCAACTCACTATACTAATAATTTCTAACTTCCCAAAAGAATCTGCCTTTAGTACAGGCAGGCTAGATCAGCTTCAGAGGAGTTCGTAAGTTGAAACACTCTTGTTGCGCCCAGGAATTTTTATTGACTTGGAGCTGTAAGTTAACTCCTTCTCCGAGAGAGTTAATGGGGTCAGCCCCCCGTAAAGTCAGAGGTGTAGGTGAGGGCATGAAACAGTGAAGTAGGTAGACTGTGGTTTTGGGGTAAATGCTCGGGAACAGGGGGTTTCCTGAGGCTTAATAACACCTTTGCGTATGCCAAGCCTCCTTCCTCATGACCTTTGCCATGGGCGGAGTTCCTCACGCTGGCTCCCAGCAAGGAACTAAAGAGCCTGTTGATGAAAGTGAAAGAGGAGAATGAAAAAGTTGGCTTAAAGCTCAACATTCAGAAAACTAAGATCCTGGCATCTGGTCCCATCACTTCATGGGAAATAGATGGGGAAACAGTGGGAACAGTGAGAGACTTTATTTTCTTGGGCTCCAAAATCACTGCAGATGGTGACTTCAGCCATGAAATTAAAAGACACTTGCTACTTAGCAGAAAAGCTATGACCAACCTAGACCGCATATTAAAAAGCAGAGACATTACTTTGCTGACAAAGGTCCATCTAGTCAAGGCTATGGTTTTTCCAGTGGTCATGTATGGATGTGAGAGTTGGATCATAAAGAAAACTGAGTGCCGAAGAATTGATGCTTTTGAACTGTGGTGTTGGAGAAGACTCTTGAGAGTCCCTTGGACTGCAAGGAGATCCAATCAGTCCATCCTAAAGGAAAGGAGTCCTGAATATTCATTGGATGCCGAAGCTGAAACTCCAGTCCTTTGGCCACCTGATGCGAAGAGCTGACTCATTTGAAAAGACCCTGATGCTGGGTAAGAGTGAAGGCAGGAGGTGAAGGGGATGACAGAGGATGAGATGGTTGGATGGCATCACCGACTCAATGGACATGTGTTTGAGTAAACTCCGGGAGTTGGTAATGGACAGGGAGGCCTGATGTGCTGCAGTCCATGGAGTCGCAAAGAGTCGGACACGACTGAGCGACTGAACTGAACTAAATGTCTAAGCGGCAACGAGATCAGGAAGGGCCCCGGGAAGCAGCAACGAGAGCGATCAGGAACGGCCCGAGGAAGCAGGGAGGCGTCCATCTCCAGGGAGACCGGCGGCAGGGTCGTCGTCGCTGCTCTCCTCAGCCTGAGAAGCCAGGTTCGCGCTCTGGTCTGCTGGTGTGGTGTGTGGGGCCAGGAGGGAGGTGCTCCTGCAGGATGGGGGCTGGGTGGGGAGGCGGGGCGCAGGCAGTGCCCGTCCCCTCTGCTGGGCCTCTGCGCCCGCCGCTCTCTGCTCTGGGCTTGGCCTGAGCCTGCAGCTGCCCCCAGTGCCCAGCCTCCTTCGTGCCGGGTGCAAGGTCTTCCCTGAAGACCTGCCGAGCCCGCAACGGGCTGCTGACGCTACTAGTCTGTGCTGTGCCCGTGGATGGCAGCCCACCCTCACGGCACGTGAAGAGGGCACACTTCTCTGGGGGCCCATGGGGGCCCGATGACAGCCCCCACTGGCCTTAAGGAGCTGCTTGCGTGCCGGCTCATGGTGCAAGGTCTTCCCTGAAGACCTGCCGAGCCCGCAACGGGCTGCTGACGCTACTAGTCTGTGCTGTGCCCGTGGATGGCAGCCCACCCTCACGGCACGTGAAGAGGGCACACTTCTCTGGGGGCCCATGGGGGCCCGATGACAGCCCCCACTGGCCTTAAGGAGCTGCTTGCGTGCCGGCTCAGCGCAGTCACGTCTAACAGTGCAGCCGGGCGGGGTCAGGTGTGCCACCGCCCCACACGCCCTGAGCTGCCCCTGTAAGTGCCCGGCATACACGAACATCACATCCGGGTCCTTGGACCCCCACCCCCACCCCAGCCAGAGCCACGGCCCCTGTCTGCCTCTGATACGGAGAGAGGTGGGTGCTCCCTGGGAACCCACTGACGTGGTGGCGCTGGTATATCCAGGCTTCCCTTCTGATACGGAGAGAGGCGGGCCCCCCGAGGTGGATCCAGAGAGGCTTGCTCACGCCCATGGGCCCCCCGAGGTGGATCGGGGGGGGCTCGCTTACACCCATGGGCCCTCCGAGGTGGATCTTGGGAGGAGTTCACTCATGCCCATGGGCCCCCCGAGATGGATCCTGGGGGGCGGTTCACTCATGCCCATGGATCCCCCCCCACCAAGGTGGATCCTGGGGGGCCCACTCACACCCATGGGCTCCCCGAGGTGAATCCCAAGGGGACTCACTCAACGCCCATGGGACCCCCAAGATGGATCCTGTGGGGGTTCACTCATGCCCATGGGCCTCCCCACCGAGGTGGATCCTGGGGGGCTGGCTCACGCCCACGGGGCTGCTGTGGTCAGAGGCTGTGGGGGGTGCTCTAGGCAACCTTTCAGCCCGTGATCAGTGTGTGCGTCCCCTCGCACTGGAAACCAGCCCGAGGAAGCGAGTGTCTTTGGGGAGGAGGTTCCAAGGCTGAGATCAGGAAGCTGTGGCCACCAGCTGGCCCTGGGGTCCGCGGGGAGAGCCAGACGGTGGCCCAGGACCTGCTTCCATCCTGCTCGACCCTCGGCCGGGAAGGTGCTTCTTAAATGAAAATCGAGCCATTTTTAGAGGCCTCTGATGTCCCAAGCACCAGGCTGTGTTAAGTGCTGACCAAGCTCCGTGTTGCTGCCCCTCTGGAAGGAGCAGCCTTGTGTCCATCTGTCCGGATCTGGGGTGGAGCCACAGCTCGCCTGCTAGACGCTGCTTCAGCCTTGCGGTCGGCAGTCAGGCACGCCTGTGGGTGCCCAGGATCTGCGGCTGCACTAGAAACCCTCCAGCCCCAAGGACTTGGAGCGGCCCTCCTGCCCCACGGGGCCCGGGAGCCACCCTCGCTGCTCAGACGACCAGGGCCCCCACCTGCTGGCGGGCTTGCGGAGCCTCGTGCTGCCCTGCGTGCCAGCCGGCAGCGGCTGTGGGGCCTGGGCTCTGGGAACGCGTCCGGTCAGGGCTGCCAGGAGCTGAGTCTGGGCCTTCTCAGGGGGCAGGCCCCCACCTCCCCTGCACCATCCTGGAGCAGCCCTCGGGCGGAGGGCAGGCGGCTGGGCATCCAGAGGACCCCAGCCTCCCAGGCTGAGGGTCACAGACATCTCCGCAGGGTGTTCTCAGGCGTAGCTGGTAAATAGCAATCTTGCCTCCGGAGAAATTCCTTTGTCCCTTTTCGGCTCCTTATCTCGGCTCTCCGGCCTGCGCTGGGTTGTTTGTAGGATGTAATTCCTTTTTAGGTAACTCAGATACTTCTCTTTGGAGCAGGCCTAACAAGGCCTGGCTGCTGCTATTTTTAGCGGGGCCGGGCGGCTCTGCGTGTCCTGGAGACCAGGGCCGCCCTCTCCTCGCCACCTGCACAGCGTCAGGACGGGGCCTGGTTTTGTTTGGCTGCGTGGTGTGTTTTTGTTTTTGTTTTTACTTCCTTCAGCTCTTCCTTGCCAAAGTCTCTAATTCACTCTTTTCCAAAATATTTCTCTTGAGCCTTCCTATGAAAGAACCCACGTATTTCTATCAGTTGCCTAGTTTCCCCCCTAGAGTTCGCAGAAGCTCCTTTTTTTGGTAAAGAATGTTGGCCCAGCGCGTGTGCAGATGTGGTCAGCCACCCTGTGCCAGGTGGGCAGGATGGGAGCCCAGTTAGAGCCTGCGCAGCGGAGACCCCGACCCTGACCCCCGGGGCCCGGCGTCCCCTGCCCGTCCAGCTCCTGCTTCTCTGAGCTGCTTCCCTCCAGCCGTGGCCTGAGCTCGCCGCCCGCGTCTTGGAGGGACTCTCCTGCCCGTCCTCAAGACAGCCATGCCATCCTCGAAGGGCTCTCCTGCAAGGCTCCTTCCTGGAGGAGCTTCCTTCCTGGAGGCTCTCCTGCGAGGCTTCCTTCCCGCTGACCTCAGCGGCCCAGAGAGCTCCAGGCCGGCACTTCCACTCCTGGTCCCGGGGTCCCCCGGGTGACAGCTGGTCCTGCCCCGGCAGCATTTGTGATGGTGTTGAACTGACCCGCCGTCCGGTGCCTGCTCTGCGTCCGTCCTGAGCGCAGTGAGTGAACAAGGCAGGCACGTGAGGGCGGGGCGCTGAGAGAGCCGGGGCAGCGGCGCTTGCCGCTGTCCGGTCGCTCGGTCGTGGCCGACTCTGCGGCCCCGTGGACTGCGGCACGCCAGCCTCCTTGTCCTCCATAGCATTTGTGATGGTGTTGAACTGACCCGCCGTCCGGTGCCTGCTCTGCGTCCGTCCTGAGCGCAGTGAGTGAACAAGGCAGGCACGTGAGGGCGGGGCGCTGAGAGAGCCGGGGCAGCGGCGCTTGCCGCTGTCCGGTCGCTCGGTCGTGGCCGACTCTGCGGCCCCGTGGACTGCGGCACGCCAGCCTCCTTGTCCTCCACCTTCTCCTGGAGTTCACTCGAACTCATGTCCATCGAGTCAGGGATGCCATGCTCTGTCGCCCCCTTCTCCTCCCGCCTTCAGTCTTTCCCAGCATCAGGGTCTTTTCCAGTGAGTCAGCTCTTCCCATCAGGTGGCCAAACTGTTGGAGCCTCAGCTTCAGCATCAGCCCTTCCAATGTGTATTCAGGACTCATTTCCTTTAGGATGGACTGGTTTGATCTCCTGGCTCTCCAAGGGAGTCTCAGGAGTCTTCTCCATTACTACAACTCAAAAGCATCAATTCTTCAGCACTCAGCCTTCTTTATGGTCCAGCTCTCACATCCATACATGACCACTGGAAAAACATAGCTTTGACTAGATGGTTTGTTGGCAAAATGATTCCTCTGCTTTTTATTGCAATGTCTAGGTTTCTCATAACTTTTCTTCCAGGGAGAGCTTTGAATTTCATGGCTGCAGTCAGTATCCACAGTGACTTTGGAGCTACGAAAACAAAGTCTGTCACCGCTTCCACTTTCCACCTTTCTATTTGCTGTGAAGTGATGGGATCAGATGCTGTGATCTTGGATTTTTGAGTGCTGAGTCTCAAGCCAGCTTTTTAAAATCTCCTCTTTCACCTTCATCAAGATGTTCTTTAGTTCCTCTTCACTTTCTGCTATTAAAGTGGTGTCATCTGCATATCTGAAGTTGTTGATATTTCTCCTGGCAATCCTGATTCCAGCTTGTGCTTCATCCTTCCCTGCATTTCACATGATGTACTTACTCTGCACCAGTTAAATAAGCAGGGTGTCCATAAAGAGCCTTGTCTTACTCCTTTCCCAGTTTTGAACTACGCAGTTGTTCTGTGTCTGGTTCTCATCACTGCTTCTTGACCTGCATACACGTTTCTCAGGAAACAGGTAACGTGGTCTGGTACTCCATCTCTTTAAGAGTTCTCCACAGTTTGTTGTGATCCACACAAAGGCTTTAGTATAGTCAGTGAAGCAGAAGTAGATGTTTTTCTGGAACTCCCTTGCTTTCTCCATGATCCAGTGAATGTTGGCAATTTGATCTCTTGTTCCTCCGCCTCTTCGAAACCCAGCTTGAGCACACAGACGTTCTCAGTTCACATACTGTTAAAGCTGAGCTTGAAGGATTTTGAGTGTAACCTTCCTAGCATGTGAAATGAGTGCAGTTATACAGTGGTTTGAACATTCTTTGGCATTGAAATGAAAATTGACCTTTTCTAGTCCTGTGGCCACAGCTGAGCTCTCCAAATTTGCTGGCATATTGATGCAGCACTTTTACAGCATCGTCTTTTAGGATTTTACATAGCTCAGCTGGAATTCCATCATCTCCACTAGCTGTGTTCGTAGTGATGCTTCCCAAGGCCCACCTGACTCCACGCTCCAGGATGTCTGGCTCCAGGTGAGCGCTGCACCATCACGGTCATCCAGGTCTTTAAGGCGTGTCTTGTATGGATCTTCTGTGTGTTCTTGCCACCTCTTCTGAGCATCTTCTTCTGGTAGGTCCTTCCTGTTTCTGTTCTTTATTGCACCTATTCTTACATGAAATGGTCGCCTGGCATCTGCAGTTTTCTTGAAGAGATCTCTGGTGTTTCCCATTCTGTTGTTTCCCTCTGTTTCTTTGCTTTGATCACTGAGGAAGGCTTTCTTATCTCTGCTTGCTGTTCTTTGGAACTCTGCTTCAGATGGGTATGAATGTATCTCCTTTGCCTTTCGTTTCTCTTCTTTCCTCAGCTATTTGTAAAGTGTCCTCAGACAACCGTTTTGTTTTTCTTTCTTTTGGGGGCATGGTTTCGGTCGCTGCCTCCTGTACAATATTACAAACAGCATGCATGGTTCTCCAGGCGCTGTGTCTGCCATATCTAGTGCCTTGAGTCTGTCACCTCCAATGTATAAACATATGGGATTTGATTTAGATCATCCCTGAATGGCCTAGTGGTTTTCCCTACTTTGTTCAATAGAAGCCTGCATTTTGCAATAAGGAGCTGATGATCTGAGCCCTAGGGAGCTCCCGGTCTTGTCTTTCCTGACCTTATGGAGCGTCTCCGTCTTTGACTGTGATTTCCGGAAGGCTGGGCAGCAGCCTGTGGCCTGTTCTGTGGCCTGGCGATGGCCTTTCCTGCCGAGTGGGCCGCAGGAGAGGGTGCGCCCCGCGGCCGAGTCCTGGGCTGTCTGTCAGGGCACTGTCCGCAAGTGCGCGTGTGTGTGTGTGTGCACGCGTGTGTGCGTTCCCGTCACTGGCCGTCTGCATGTGTGCATCTGCCTTCCCAGCCCTCTGTGGCTGCCCTGTCCCGTCGTCCTCTGGAGACCCCGCCGCTCGCTGAGGCGCCTCCGGGCCCTGGGGCTCAGGCGCCAGCGGGGCCTCGTCTCGCGGAGCCTTCCGTGGTGGGCGCTCTGCTCTGCGCTGTCCGGTGCGGCCGCCACCGTCCACGGCGGCCAGGCAGCCCTGCCTCTCCGTGTGGGTCCGGGCCAGCGGCCCTGGCGTGGCCGTCGGCACGGTGCACTGGGCCTGCCGTTCCGTTATCTGTGGTGTGCCCGCGCCCCCTGGTTTGCCCCTTTGTTTCCCCGTGTCTGCTTTCTTTGGGGTCAGTCCTCCGTTTCTTCTGTTTTCCGTTTGAAGCTGCTGACTGGTGTCTTGTCTCATTTGTCCTTCCCGGCGGCTGTGGGTTTTGAGCCCCTGCCTCTGGTTGGCTCTCTGCTCCTTCTGTGCCACGTGGACGCGCTGGGACCGTGCAGGTTTCCGAGCAACATGTGCTGTTCGTCTGCCTGCACTGGGGACTCCAGCCAGCGGGTTATAGTGCCTGTAAACTATGATCTATAATTGCTGCTTTAAATCAAGGGTCAGCACCCCGTCCCTGCCCCCCAGCCTAGCTGGTCCGACCTGCCGCCTGGCTCGGGGTCAGGTTCTTAGGGGCGGCCTCACCCCCTCGTGTGGCCTCCACACCTGCCCAGCAGCGTTCCCGCGAGGCTGGCGGCCGCGGGGCCTGAGTCTGCGCCGGTCCCCGGTCAGCGTCTGCCCAGCCTGCTCTAGTGGAGCCCCACGCGGGCTCACGGGATCAGGGCCCATCCGAGTTTCCTCATGGAAATGTTTGAAGGACCGTTGGCTGAGCTGGGTGATTCTCGGCTTATGCTTGCTCGCACTGAGGATCTTTATAAAAGGTGGTTCCGCCACGGCTCCACTCAGACACTGGTTCTGGTGTGGGTATCAGCGGTTCTGGTGTGGGTGTCGGTGGTTCTGGTGAGTGTTGATGGTTCTGGGGTGGGTCTTTGCTTCTGGTGTGAGTCCCTGGCTCTGGTGTGGGTCCCTGGCTCTGGTGTGGGTCCCTGGCTCTGGTGTGAGTTCCTGGCTCTGGTGTGGGTCCCTGGCTCTGGTGTGGGTCCCTGGCTCTGGTGTGGGTCTTGGTGGCTCTGTTTCCTGGGGGCCTGGAGGACTGTGCCTTTCGCTGGGGTGGGCCTGGGAGCCCGTTGCTCTGAGGTGATTCTCTCTGGTGCTCAGGCGCCCCTCACTGTGTTTCCCTGCCTTGGGGGGTTTCCCTGGGCCCTGGGTTCAGACGTGAGCTCCGGGCCCTGCCTCACTCTCTCCCCTTGGTACCGGGATGCAGAGGCGCCCCACTCTGCCCTCGCCCGTGCCACCCTGCCCCTGCCCTCTCACTGATGCTCTTTTCACTTTCTTGGGTTTTTCTGGCCTTTGTGGCCCTTGCTGGACTTTCCTCCAAGTTGGTTCTCCCTCGGGCGCTCTGTACCATGCTTTTCTTTTCTGGGACGACTTTGTCCTTTTCCCCATTTCTGTCCTGAGGTCGATCCTGTCTCTCGTGTTTCTCCTCCCCTCGGCGCGTTTGGATGTTCAGCTCTGTCTGCAGGGGGCTCGCAGCTCTGGGCTGCTCTGTGCCTCTCTCGAGGGCGGGCCTCTTCCTGGTGGTGCTCTTTCCTCGCAGGCTGCAGCCCTGCAGGGACGTGCCCTGCCTCTGCCCGCCCCCAGCAGCCTTGGCGCGGGTCGCGTTCCTGGCCTCACAGCACCCTCTTCTGTCCGTCGGGCAAAGCTGTGCTGCCTTCTGTGGGCGAGGAGGTGCCTCCCCTGCGTCTCAGAGCGCCCGCCTGCCCCCTGCTCCCCCGCTCACATTCCCGCTGCAGCTGGCCTGTCCTCCCCGCGGCCCTGCTCTGCAGAAGCGGGGCCTCCTGGCCCCTGCAGCCAGATCCATGGACCCCGCTGGGCTGTTTCCTGCCATCCGCAGCCGCCTCGGCCTCCAGGGGTGTGACTGCGCCGTGTGGACTGGTCACCAGGCTGCCCGTTAGATCCAGAAGCTGTGAGCCCAGTGACCTACACCCCGCCCTCTGCCCCCTCACTGCCTTTCTACTCTGTTCTAGTGTTCCAGCTGCTTCGATTCCGTCCGGGTTGGAAACTGGTTTGGGTTTTCGCACGGGGCCTCTCTGTACCCGCCTCCAGTCTCAGCCGGAAGATCTGGGTTGGAAGATCCTGTGTGGCCGTGCAGAGGCTAGTCCTGGCGCCTCTCCTCCATTTGACGTTTCTCTGAGGGGGGCTTGCCCTCCCATCTCCCCAGAGACGCAGGAGGGAGGGAGGGCTTCATTCTCTTCATCCACCAGTTTTCAGAGGGGTGTCCTGATCCCACTCTGAATGGCATGGAGAAGTTGGTTAGCGTCATCATGAACTCATGGATCTAAGTGTGTGTGTCTGTGTGTGCGTGTGTGTGTCTGTGTGTGTGTCTCTGCGTGTCTGTGTGTGTGTGTCTGTGTGTGTGTGTGTGTCTGTGTTTGTGTGTGTGTCTGTGTGTCTGTGTGTGTGTGTCTGTGTGTCTGTGTGTGTGTGTTTGTGTGTGTGTGTCTGTGTGTCTCTGTGTGTGTGTCTCTGTGTGTCTGTGTGTGTGTGTCTGTCTGTGTGTGTGTGTGTCTGTGTGTGTGTCTGTGTCTGTGTGTCTGTGTCTGTGTGTGTGTGTCCGTGTGTGTGTGTCTGTGTGTGTGTCTGTGTTTGTGTGTGTGTCTGTGTTTGTGTGTGTGTCTGTGTGTGTCTGTGTGTCTGTGTGTCTCTGTGTGTGTGT
>SJYC01084211.1:0-37345 GCA_006408675.1 Madoqua kirkii | reverse complement strand
GTGGACTTAAACTGATAACGCTAAATTCTGCCCTCCTGAGTGGCCGCTCACTGAAGCAGATGGCTCACGTGGTCCACTCGGGCCTGAGGAGACAGAACGTCCCCCACTGGCCGTCCTGGGCGGCTCCGCGCCCTCCGACCCTGCCCTCTGGCCCGTCCCCTGCCTGCCTGTTTTCTGGGGGTCTCCTCCTTCGAGGTGGCCCAGCCTCCCATCCCCATCCTGCTCCTGAGAGCTCGCTGACTGCCCTCCTGGGCTGACGGCCCGGGCCCTGGGGGACCACGCGTGAGCTGGACGGGCTGGCTGGAGCTTGCAGGCTGGCCCAGGCCCCTGGCCCCTAGACCCCGCCTCGGGCCGCGGCCACCTTGCTGGTCTGTGTCGGCCTTCTGCCCTCTGCGCCTGCCCCTTGGATCCAGAGTCGAGGAGCAGCAGGTCTGTCCCTGAGCGGCCCGGGCCTGGACCTGCTTCAGCGCCTACCAGGTGCTCGGCGGACTGTCTGAGCGGGTGGGCGGGGCCCGGGGCAGAGGGCCCGGATCTCAGTGGTTCGGCATTGCCCACCTTGAACACCGCTGGTCGGGTGGGTTTCCCCGGTGCAGGGGATCTGAGCCTGGGGCCTCCGCTTTGGAGTCTGGGAGATGGAAGGCTCATGCATAATGGGGGAGGTGGGGGCTGGGATGAGCTGGAAGCCATGGGCAGTGGAGTAGGACCCCACAAGGAAGGGGCTGCCCCCCAGGTGCCAGCCCTCCCTGGCCCTGATCCCCGCCTGGGTCTCCCTGAGCGGATGTGGGCATCTCTGTGCCCAGGGGTCTGGGACAGGGCGCTGCTCTGGGTGGGGAGGGGGCTGTGCCACTGGCCCCATCCTGGACAGCTTCACCCCAGTGTTTTCCGTGGTGCAGTGGAGCACGCTGTGGGTTTCCTGGCCGACTTCCACACCTGACACCCTGGTGGTTTTGTGTTTGTCTGGAAGAGTCAGGATGGCCTAGTTTTCATCCCTCATGAGGCTCAGCTGCTGGCTCTGTCCCCACCACCCCAAGTACGCCGTCAAGGGGACCCTGGGAGCCCTTGCAGTGTGACTGGTGGGCCCCGAGGCCCTGCCCACCCGCTCCCTGCTCCCAGAGCCTCTCCTGGGGCGGCTCCCGGGCCCTGGCACCACCTGCTAGGGACAAGCCTGGTGGGGTCCGCGAGGCGTGGGCTGAAGCCTGAGGCCACATGCCTGGCTGGTCCTCACCCGCGCCTGCAGGTGCCGGCAGGGGCAGGGGGCAGGGTGGGCGGGGCTCGGGGCTGACCCTCCTGCCCGCGGAGATGCCGCGTGGTGCAAGCGCCGAGGCCAGGGTCCTGAGGGCTCTGCGCCTCACTTTGTGGACACAGCGTCGCCCTAGAGCTCGGAGGTTCTGACTTCCCCTCAAAGCTCTGGAAGTGGGTTCCATCTGGACAGACGGGTCAGCGTGCTGGCACCTGCCTCCCGAGTGCCCGCACTGCGCCTAAAAGATGGAGGAGGCACTGCCCGCAGCCTGGCCGGCCCCCCGTCCCCCCACCAGCTTCCATCGTCCCCACTGGCCTGGACCCTGGAAAGAGGCACTCTCCTGGGCTTCGTGGGTGGGCGAGAGTGTGGCCAGGCCCAGTCCCACAGACATGGACTCGCGGTTCTGGGGGTCTCCCGGGACTGGGGCCTGTTGGCAGGGGGAGGCAGTGGGCGTCAGGAGAAGGGCCGTCTCAGGTCCCCCAGGAAGCCCCTCCCTCCCTGCCGACGCTGAGCTCTGCAGCCTGCTGCCCCCGTTCACCGGGCGAGCAGCCCCTGCGGCCTGTTTCTCCCTCGTGGTCAGACCAGGAGGCCCGGGTCAGGCCCTGGCGTCCGGGGTGGGGGTCTGTTCACACCGAGGGGCCCCTTCCTGCTCCGGGGGGCCTGCCGTGCTCCCACTGGTGGCTGGTGTCCACTCCGGTGGCTCCTGGGCCCAGGAAGCCTGAGCAGCGGGTCACCAACAAACTGGCCCTTTCCTCCCTCGGCGCCGTGTCTGGGGGCTCCTTCTGCTCCTCACTGGGGGCTCACAGGCCTCAAGGGTCCGCACTGGCCCCGTAGTCTCCTCCAGTAGGGTCTGGGCCCGTCCTCCAGCCCAGGACACCTGGAGGGCACCTGCCGGAGGGGGTGGAGTGGCACCACCTCTTTTCTGCCCTGCCCCCCACCCCCTGGCCTGATGCCCGCTCCTTCCAAGGGGTCACCCTGCTCCGTGGCCTCTTCCTGTCTGCTCTCCTGGGTAAGACTTTGGGGTATTTACAGAGAATTGATGGCATTGGCTGCAGCTCTTTGGTCGGAGGAAGGGCTGGAAGGCGCCAGCCTCTGGATGCAGGACGATCTGCCTTAGCCCCTCCGCCCCGCCTCCTGCCCCGCCCGCAGGTCCAGACAGGCCTGATAAAGTGAGGGAAGCAAGATTGGTTTTCCGAGGGCGCGGGGCCCTGGGCGCTCAGCTAAATCACGGCTGCCGGCCTCGGGGGCGGGGGCGGCCGCTCCCCCTGCGGCACGCTCGCCCCGCGGGACGTGGTGATGTGCGGCCGGGCAGCGGCAGGGCTGAGGGAAGGTGAAACTGTCATATCGATCTTTTTAGCACTAAAATATGAGCCACTTTACTCTGCTCCCCGCTGCTGTGATGTGAAAAATAATAACTTGGGTCCAAATTAAAAATATTGATCTCTGGAAGGTGCTGGAAGTAAATAAACACCTTCCGAAGTTTTCGGGTCAGCCGAGAGACGGCACTCGGCAGTAAATGTGTCCGCGTGTCGGAGTCCAGGGTTCTTGATCTGTTTTTTCTTTAAATTGATTTTTCATTATTTACTTCCTAAAAGTGTTGGAATCTGGTCCTCTACTGTTAAATCCCAGTGTTTGGGCAAATCATTTCTTTGGGGCTTATAAGGTGCGCCTAATCCACTCCTCATTGATTGATTGATTTTTGACTCAATAAGCATGCGGGCCCGGCCTTATTTAGGGCTTCCGTCATAATTTTTTATGCATTTAGGCTCGACTTTTTTATTTCCCTCGAGCAGACAAGCTGCGTTGGGCTGGCCAGCGGGGAGGGCAGTTGCCACGGGTTGCTTTGCCTCCAGCTGGTGTCCCGCGGAGCTGCGTGTGTCCCGGCTGTGGGCTCATGGCAGGGCTGAGCCCTCCCCGGCTTCTGAGCACCCCGTTGTGCACACGGGGTGACACGGGGGTCGGAGAGCCTCCTGCGACTGCGTGCGCGAGTCTGCGATGCCGTGTTCCCCGGTGGAGCTCCCTGCAGAGGCCCCAAAGCTTGGGCGCGTCCGGGTCATCATGCGGCCGGGACCCCAGTCAAGGCCGGAAGGGGGGAGGATGGGGGCCACCCAGGACAGATAGGGTGTTGTGTGGTGCCTTCTGCGTGGCTGTTGCGGGGTGAGACCGTGCCTGGGAAGACCTGGGACTTAGAACAGGGCACCTGGCCGGCAGCGTGTCCGGCTGCCCCGAAAGCCAGCAGCCGTTTCCGTTTGGAGCCCAGGATGGGACGCCGCCAAGCAGGGGAGCTCCCTGGGCTGGACGGGGCGGGGGCAGGGAGAAGGGGGTTGGCGCTGGGGGCTCTGGGGGACTGGTGCAGGCCCACCCCGCGCTCTGCTCTTGAGGCCACCACGAGGCCCTCAGTGCCCACAGTGCCCCTCGCGCCTCCCCGTGCCGTGAGGAGCAGTGACCAGAGGTCCTCAGGCTGTGCCACGGTGTGGGTGACGCTGCTGAGACACAGGAACCACGTGTGCGGGCCTGGTCTGCCGCTCAGGTCCTCCAGGAAGGCGCCTCCTGGCTCCCTCACTGGCCCATGGGTGCCCTGAGTGGAGGAGGAGGCCAGCAGGGACGTCCCTACCTCACTTGGACTTGAACCCTGACCAACAGGCCACTTCAGAACCTGGCCTGAGTGCTCAGGGTCTGCCCCGCCTGGGACAGAGCAAGTGGGAGAATGAGCGGACATTCCCAGAGGGGCATGCTGGCCAGAGGGCAGGAGGGCCACTGGCTGGGGCACCAGCGTGTCAGCAGCCCCTTGATAGAGGCTGGAGCCCGCGGGGTCCTCACGGGCTTGTTGGGAGGGAGGAGCTGCTTTTCTCCTTCCTGGTTTGGAGGCTGTGGAGTGAGGGGGATGCAGCAGCGGCCGCTGCACCCACATGGGAGGGGCAGGGCCCTGATGCGACAGTGCCCTGCTGGGGTTTGGGTGGGAGGCAGGTGGAGCCCGGCCACCCCGGACATGAGGCCAGCTCCCGGGGGCCTGTGACGACCCCTCCTCAGCAGGGTGCTCGTCTTGAGTTCCACTCACCCCTGAGTGTCCAGTCCTGGCTCATGTTTTCTAGCTGATGTCCTTTCCTGGATCACCAGTACCCGCCCCTCGCCTTGGGCACCACTGCCCATGAGAAGCCGGGTTTCAGACAAGAACGCATGTCTCAGAGGCTGGTGTGCCTGTATGGTGTGCCCGGGAGGCTTGCAGGCTGCAAGGAGAAGCGCTGGGTTGCTGCCCTCCATTTCCCACCAAATATCAGAGGACTCCCCTGGGCAGCTGCAGAAGGCCCACAGCGGCGGCCGCAGCCCAGGCCCCCTCGCGCCTGGCGGGCACGGAGCCCGGGCCACAAGTGCCGCCTCCCGAGAGCAGGGCCGGCTGTCACAGCGGGGGTGGGGCCCAGCGTCCCAGGCACCGAGGCGCCGTGAAGCCATCCATGTGGCCACAGGACACGTGTGCTGTGCTCCGTGTGCTGGGCCTGCTGCAGGTGCCACGGATGCAGAGACACAGGCCACAGGCCACCCATACTCACACCCTGCCCTCTGGAGCTTGCACACTCCAGTGAGCACAGGCACAAGCACACGGCACTCAGCCTGCACGTGACACAGACACGCTGCACGTGAGCCCTGTATGCTGCATGTGACTCCTGCACACTGCACGTGACCCCTGCATGTGACACAGAATGCTGCCCATGACCCCTGCACATTGGATGTGACCCCTGCACACTGCACATGACCCCTGCACACTGGATGTGACCCCTGCATGTGATGCAGACACGCTGCACGTGACCCCTGCACACTGCACATGACCCCTGCACACTGCACATGACCCCTGCACGTGATGCAGACACGCGGCACGTGACCCCTGCCTACAGGTGGCCTGGCAGCCTCTCTGTGCCCTGGGGGAGCTTGCAGAGTCCAGGAGCAAGCGTGCTCTGTGTGGTTACAAGATTGAAGGAGCGGGTGTGAACGTGTCCACTGCCCAGTACCACTCACAGGCCTCTTGGAGATGGGAGTGGAGACCAGACTGCTCTGAGGAGGCCACGTTTAGTGGGGCGAGGAGGGCGTGAGGGAGTGGGTAGGGAAGGGGGAAGGTGGTCGTGTTTGCACGAGGCCACGGCAGACATGCAGGTGGGCCACGGGCTCCGCTGGGGATGGTGTGTTGCTGGCCGTGGGCGCGTGGTCCTGGACCACCTGCTGGCCCTGAGGCCATGTCCTGCCCAGGGAACCCACCCCAGTGGCTGAGGAGGCCTCATGGGGGGTGACCCTGAGTGAGGAGAGGAATGGGCCGGGGGCAGGGCCCTGGCAGTGCCCGCTTCCCAAGGCCATACCGAGAGGCAGCAGACAGACAGCAAGCTCTGGTGTGCCAGAGTTCCCGTCCAGAGCCCCTCCCGGCAGCCTGTGATCATGCAGGTAGGAAAGAAGGAGAATTGAGTTTGAGGCGTCAGGCTTTCCCGGTGTGTCCCTGGTGCTTTGGTCAGGAGGCTGTGGTGCTCCACCCAAGGTCCAGAAAGCCCAGGACGCAGGGTTTTGAGCAGCCAGCTCCCTGGAGGTGGGGGCAGGGCCCAGGGATGGAGTGGGTGCCTCCAGCTGGACCAAGTGTCTGCAGGCCCTTAGCAGAGGCCACACCCGGCTGCCTGGGTGTGAAGAGTGAGTGCCCGTGCCTTCAGCTCTGCAGACACTGACGTGTGCCCCCCTGGCCAGGCTGCCTCTCTGCTCTCAAAGGAGCCCCCAGGTCAGTGGTGAAGGAGTTCCCGGGGAGAACCAGGTACCCCGCAGGAGCAGTCAGCTGGCTGAGTCTCTGAGAGTCTCCAGGAAGGTGAGACTGATGTGCAGAAACACTGAGATGAGATTTAGACAGTGTGTGAATGAAGCGTGATAAATGTGTCTTAAAGATCTCAATTAACAAAAAAAGGAGGCAGTAATGAACTCCAAGGAAAACAAAGAGCTGTTCAAGAGAGGAAAAGCAGTTATAGTGCAGTAAGTGGCTCTATTGTGAAGAGCATTCTAAAGTTATAATGATGTGAAGACCAATTATTAGTTTAAATAAAAATGTGTTTTTATCCCGAGGATGGGGCTAGGGATTGTGTGTGTGTGTGAGTCTGTGTGTCAGGCATGTGTGTGAAGGAAGGTGGTAGAAAGGGATTAAACTCTCGTTTTCCAGAACAGAGAAATCAATAGTTAATATTGAAGACTAGGAAATCAAGAAGTAGCATTGTAAGCTTTAGCAGTATGGAGGTAAATAAATACCAAAAGAAAACAATTAAAAGAAAGTAATGGCCTCTGGGGAGTAGAACATTGAAATTATCAGTTCAGTTCAGTTCAGTTGCTCAGTCGTGTCTGATTCTTTGTGACCCCATGAACCACAGCACACCAGGCCTCCCTGTCCATCACCAACTCCGAGAGTCCACCCAAACCCCTGTCCATCGACTCGGTGATGCCATCCAGCCATCTCATCCTCTGCCGTCCCCTTCTCCTGCCCTCAGTCTTTCCCAGCATCAGTGTCTTTTTCCATGAGTCAACTCTTCACATCAGGTGGCCAAAGTACTGGCATTTCAGCTTCACCATCAGTCCTTCCAATGAACACCCAGGACTGATATCCTTTAGGATGGACTGGTTGGATCTCCTTGCAGTTCAAGGGACTCTCAAGAGTCTTCTCCAACACCACAGTTCAAAAGCATCAATTCTTTGGCACTCAGCTTTCTTCACAGTCCAACTTACATCCATACGTGACCACTGGAAAAACCATAGCCTTGACGAGACGGATCTTTGTTGGCAAAGTAATGTCTCTGCTTTTTAATATGCTGTCTAGGTTGGTCATAACTTTCTTTCCAAGGAGTAAGTTTCTTTTAATTTCATGGCTGCAATCACCATCTGCAGTAATTTTGGAACCCAGAAAAAAAGTCAGCCAGTTTCCCCATCTATTTGCCTCGAAGTGATGGGACCAGATGCCATGATCTTCGTTTTCTGAATTATCAGGGCACTGCCCTTTTTCCATAATAAGCCGTGCAGAATTGTAACTTTTCAGACGAACTTAGGAAAAAAAAAGCAGGAAGAAACTTGCTCCCTTCATGGTGACTTCAGAGAAGACATACAGTGGTGGCAGGGCCGAGGCGCCGGGGTCTGGGCGTGGAGGCAGCGGTGAGGCGTGGAGGCGCACGGGTCTGGGCGTGGAGGCAGCGGTGAGGCGTGGAGGCAGTGGTGAGGCGTGGAGGCAGCGGTGAGGCGTGGAGGCGCACGGGTCTGGGCGTGGAGGCAGCGGTGAGGCGTGGAGGCGCACGGGTCTGGGCGTGGAGGCAGCGGTGAGGCGTGGAGGCAGTGGTGAGGCGTGGAGGCAGCGGTGAGGCGTGGAGGCGCACGGGTCTGGGCGTGGAGGCAGCGGTGAGGCGTGGAGGCGCACGGGTCTGGGCGTGGAGGCAGCGGTGAGGCGTGGAGGCAGTGGTGAGGCGTGGAGGCAGCGGTGAGGCGTGGAGGCGCACGGGTCTGGGCGTGGAGGCAGCGGTGAGGCGTGGAGGCGCACGGGTCTGGGCGTGGAGGCAGCGGTGAGGCGTGGAGGCAGTGGTGAGGCGTGGAGGCAGCGGTGAGGCGTGGAGGCGCACGGGTCTGGGCGTGGAGGCAGCGGTGAGGTGTGCTGGCTCGGGAAGGCAGCGGTGAGGCGTGGAGGCAGCGGTGAGGCGTGGAGGCAGGTGGGGCTGCGTGCTGGCTCGGGAAGGCAGCAGTGGGCAGTGGAGGTGGCACGTGGGTCTGTGCCCTGGGGTAGGGAGAAGGCCTGTGGCAGGGAGGTCCTGTGGCTGTCTGAGCACAGGCTGATTGTAAGAGACTGCAGCAGGGAGGAGGCTGGGGTCTGGGAGATTCCTCAGCATCTGGAAAGGGATTTGCATGTGAATGTGAATCTGAACAGTTTTGGGGAAGAGGTGAGGTCGCCAGAAGGCCAGAGAAAGGACAGATGGGTTGTGCGGAATGGGAAAGGCGTGTCAGACAAGGCTTTGAAGTTCTGGTTGAGGTCAGTGCACAGAGTGGGCCAGGAGTAGTGGCCCGCTTTTATTTTATTTTCTCCCTCTGCGCCGTCTTCTCTCTCAGCCCGTGCCACCCAGGGATGCCTCCTGGCGAACATGACGGAGAAATGGGCTGAACCCAGGAGGTGAAGACAGCGCAGGCCAAGCCTCCTGGGGTGAGGCAGCCAGCGTGTGGCCAGTCCCGGAGCACAGCTCATGGCCAGCGCCGCCTGCCCCGCCGCACACACTGTGCTCCAGCGGTCACGCCGCTCCTCCGGTCACGCGGCTCCTCCGGTCACGCGGCTCCTCCGGTCACGCGGCTCCTCCGTGTGTGTCAGCCCCTCTGTGCTGCAATTCTGAAAACACAGCCCAGAGCCGAGGGCAAGTTGGTTGAGGTTTGAGATCCACTTTCCTGAACTGACTGCATTGAGTGTAAGGGGAACAATGTCTTCTTCAGGGAAAAACCATAAAAAATGAAGTGCTTTCGTGAACAGTCACTTCGCATTTGCTAAGACAGTAAGATCAAAGTGGGCCACTGCTGATGTGCGCAAGAGTTTGAAACTTGGTCAGGTAGTTACAGCTTGTAAGCTGTCAGTTTGTAAATGACTTAGGTGGAAAATGAAATTTAAGTGATCTTGCCATTTACAGTAGCATCAAAACATGAGACATTTAACTTAGGCCAAAGAGAGAGTCGCCACAGCATACTGCTCAGAGAGGCCACAGAAGATGCGGACAAATATGCCAGGTTCCCGGATGGGAGATTCCGTTTCTCCCTAGACCGTCCTCCTGGACGGAAGGCTTAGTGCTGCTGAGATTCCGTTTTTCCCTAGACCGTGCTCCCGGACGGGAAGGCTCAGAGCTCCTGAGATTCCGTTTCTCCCTAGATCCATGTTACTGGACGGGAAGGCTCAGTGCTGCTGAGATTCCATTCTCCCTAGATCATGTTCATGGACGGGAAGGCTCAGTGTTGTTAAGATTCCGTTTCTCCCTAGATCCATGTAAAGATTCAGTGCAGCACCAGTTAAGATCAGGGCAGCCTCTTTTTCTTATAGAAATTAACAAACTGGTTCCAAAATTTATATGGCAATGTTTAGAACCTAGAATAGCCAAAACGACTTTGGAAATGACAGAGATTGAACAGTGACACTGCCCGATTGAGATCTGTTATAAACCTGCAGAGCTGAGCACAGTGCAGTCTTGGGGTGAAACCAGAGGACTAGATCATGGACCAGAGTGAGAATCTGGAAACAGAGGCCTCGCTGATTTTTGATGAAGGTATTGGGGTAGCTCAGTGGGGAAGACAGCCTTTCCCCAAACGGTGCTGTAAGGAAAGGCTATGTACAAGGGAGGCTCGACCCTCGCTTCAAAACTCGTGAGAATTTAACTCACCTGAAACTGTAAAGCGTCTGCAGGGACACAGAGGAGGAAATCCTAGTGATCTTGGCTTTGGCAAGTGGAAGTCGCTCAGTCACGCCCAGCTCTTTGCGACCCCGTGGAATTCTCCAGGCCTTTGGCAAAGGTTCCTTAAATATGACACCAAAAGCCAAAAGCATCACCAAAGAGAAACTTAGCGATTACGCTTCTTCAAAGTGAGAAGCATTTGTTCTTCAAAAGATACAAAAATATGGTTTATAGCCAAGAGAAAATATTTGCAGAAACCTGTGATTAAGGAATCTATCTCTAGCGCTACATGGAAAGATCTATTACAAACCAGTACTAACCAGACAACTGAGTTTCTGAAAGGTCTGAACAGACTCTTCACCAGACAAGGTACAGGAGTACATCCTCCGTGGGGCTAGAGCCAGCGATGAGCGCGCCCCTCACTGAGGATCGCAGGCGTCCAGTCTCGGCCACAGTGGAAGGACCGACCGTGTCCTGTGCTGGCGGCACGGCGAAGAGCCGGACCAGTCAGATGTCGCTGGGGAGGGCGCGCGGGGAGGGGAGGGCGAGATGTGTATAAGAGACAGGTGGAGACCAGACTGCTCTGAGGAGGCCACGTTTAGTGGGGCGAGGAGGGCGTGAGGGAGTGGGTAGGGAAGGGGGAAGGTGGTCGTGTTTGCACGAGGCCACGGCAGACATGCAGGTGGGCCACGGGCTCCGCTGGGGATGGTGTGTTGCTGGCCGTGGGCGCGTGGTCCTGGACCACCTGCTGGCCCTGAGGCCATGTCCTGCCCAGGGAACCCACCCCAGTGGCTGAGGAGGCCTCATGGGGGGTGACCCTGAGTGAGGAGAGGAATGGGCCGGGGGCAGGGCCCTGGCAGTGCCCGCTTCCCAAGGCCATACCGAGAGGCAGCAGACAGACAGCAAGCTCTGGTGTGCCAGAGTTCCCGTCCAGAGCCCCTCCCGGCAGCCTGTGATCATGCAGGTAGGAAAGAAGGAGAATTGAGTTTGAGGCGTCAGGCTTTCCCGGTGTGTCCCTGGTGCTTTGGTCAGGAGGCTGTGGTGCTCCACCCAAGGTCCAGAAAGCCCAGGACGCAGGGTTTTGAGCAGCCAGCTCCCTGGAGGTGGGGGCAGGGCCCAGGGATGGAGTGGGTGCCTCCAGCTGGACCAAGTGTCTGCAGGCCCTTAGCAGAGGCCACACCCGGCTGCCTGGGTGTGAAGAGTGAGTGCCCGTGCCTTCAGCTCTGCAGACACTGACGTGTGCCCCCCTGGCCAGGCCTGCCTCTCTGCTCTCAAAGGAGCCCCCAGGTCAGTGGTGAAGGAGTTCCCGGGGAGAACCAGGTACCCCGCAGGAGCAGTCAGCTGGCTGAGTCTCTGAGAGTCTCCAGGAAGGTGAGACTGATGTGCAGAAACACTGAGATGAGATTTAGACAGTGTGTGAATGAAGCGTGATAAATGTGTCTTAAAGATCTCAATTAACAAAAAAAGGAGGCAGTAATGAACTCCAAGGAAAACAAAGAGCTGTTCAAGAGAGGAAAAGCAGTTATAGTGCAGTAAGTGGCTCTATTGTGAAGAGCATTCTAAAGTTATAATGATGTGAAGACCAATTATTAGTTTAAATAAAAATGTGTTTTTATCCCGAGGATGGGGCTAGGGATTGTGTGTGTGTGTGAGTCTGTGTGTCAGGCATGTGTGTGAAGGAAGGTGGTAGAAAGGGATTAAACTCTCGTTTTCCAGAACAGAGAAATCAATAGTTAATATTGAAGACTAGGAAATCAAGAAGTAGCATTGTAAGCTTTAGCAGTATGGAGGTAAATAAATACCAAAAGAAAACAATTAAAAGAAAGTAATGGCCTCTGGGGAGTAGAACATTGAAATTATCAGTTCAGTTCAGTTCAGTTGCTCAGTCGTGTCTGATTCTTTGTGACCCCATGAACCACAGCACACCAGGCCTCCCTGTCCATCACCAACTCCGAGAGTCCACCCAAACCCCTGTCCATCGACTCGGTGATGCCATCCAGCCATCTCATCCTCTGCCGTCCCCTTCTCCTGCCCTCAGTCTTTCCCAGCATCAGTGTCTTTTTCCATGAGTCAACTCTTCACATCAGGTGGTTGCTGTGCGTGTCACATCCAGTCTGGATTTGTGTCTGTGGGGCTCACCCGTCCACATTATGCCACGTCCTGTGTGCGCCAGCGCCGTCGGCCAGAGGGGAACGGTGTGGGCTCGCCAGCTACAGGGGTCCTGACGGGCCCTCCTCTGCAGCGGGCGTGAGTCTCTGACGACCCGCAAACCGGGGTCAGAGCTGGCAGTCCTGGCCCCGGGTGGCCGGGCCCTCCTGCTCCCCGGGCCGCATTCGGGACAGAACCTCGGAAGACCGGCTGTGCGGTTTACCCAGCTTTCAGGCGGAAACGGCTACAGTTCGCTCTTCATCTTGATATTAATGCTTGGTTGTCAATTTTTACTGCTGATCTGACGGACGGGGCCCAGGGCCAGCCCTGGGGCTGGGGCCACCGCCCCCCCCGTGTGTGCCGCCCCCTGAAGTGGCTCACGTGCAGAAGTGCCCACACAGGAGCCTCGGTCAGCCGGGCTGGCTGAGCTGTGCCCAACGCTCTGGGTCGCGGGCCGGTGAGGCTGAGCTGCTCTCTGTTTGTCTAATTTTCTTCATATAACCCCCCTCACTCCCCCACCACTCAGGAAAACAAAGGCTGGACACAGCTGTCCGAGCTGGGCCCAGACCAGCCGGGATCGGGCAAGGCCAAGGCCTCTGTTTGGCCCCCAGGACCTGGGGATGCGTGATCTGATTGTGCTGCGTAAGTGCGGCGGCCCGAGCACAGGGCGGCCGCAGCCCCACTGGGCTCAGAGCCCCGCTATTCAATAAACGCAGGCCCTTCTTCCAACCATTGAAATTACCTAAAGGGTTTTCTGAAGAGAGAGAACAAATCCAATCATATCATAACTGTTGTACCTCACTGTGGAGTTAAGTGTATTTTCTAAACTGTGGGCCTGGTACAGAACCTCCTCCCAGGTTTCATCTATTATCACAATAATTGAGTTTGTCGCTGGAATCAGATTTATCCAATTGCGTTACCCTCTTCAGAAATTGGGTAGGTAGCCTGGCAGGGCACGGCAGAGTTAATCCGCTTTGCTGAAGCCCCCGGTGGCTCCGCGCGGCAGCCGGCCCGGCTCAGACATCTTCCTGTCACCCCGGACACCGTGTAATTTCTCCCCGATCCCTTGTGCAAATAATGACATTTGAATCGAGCATTAACAGGCTTAATTACTTTAAAATTGTCATTTTAATTTACACTGATATAGTATTGATCATACAAGCAGAGATTAAGCTGTTCAGTGGAGCGGATGATGGGGAATTAAGCAGTGAAGGGCCCTCCAGGGGCCGCGCGCTGCCCAGCGAGTGCGGAAGAGGGATGGTGCTGGCCGGTAATGAACTGGCGGCATGCGGGGACATGAATCTCGGTCTGCGGGAGGAGCGGAAATAATGGGGTTTGGGCGGCATTTGCAGGTTATTCATTCGCTGCCATGCACCAATTCTCTGGTGATCCATCCGCCCCACCAGCATTTATTTATCCAGCAAATTCCGCGCTCTGACCTTTCGGCTGAGGCATCGACCAGAAGTTGGAGCGGAGATCTTTCAGGTGTAACTTTTGTGTCTGTTATGCCCACGTGTGTCCAGTCCCAGCCCTCAGAAGCCTCAGGTTTTGGGGACCCTTTCGTGTCCAGGCTGTGCGGTGACCGACAGCGGGAGGGTGGGCCGGGGGTGTCACTGGCGCCTTCAGATGAGAGGACCTGGGGGGTCTCAGTGTTTCGTGGGAAGTCGCAGCCCTCTGCCTCCTTCGGGTTCATCTCCCAAGTTCTCCTGCAGTCAGGGCAGCCCCCACCGCCCATCCCAGCGCTGCAGGGGGAGACATGTGTGAATGGAGCTGAGACCGCCCCTTCCAGGGGGAGCACGTGGACAGACTCCTCCCGCTCACGTCAGAGCACTTCAAACAGCTTCACCTCCGACCGTTTCCCTCTGAGGAGGTTACGTAATAAAAACTCAGCATGATTGATTTTATGGCTCAACAGGGAAAAATGGAATTCCCGGCCGCTGTCCTACGGCAGGGTTAATCAGAGCGTGATGGGGGCGAGGGGACAGACGCGGCTCCCACAGCAGCTTGGCCCCGGTTCCACGGGGCGTCTCCCCTCAGGGTGACCTCAAAGCTCGCTTGCCAGTTCACTTGCTCCTGCCGGGCTCGCGTGTCCTTCCCCGTGGACGGCAGCACGCGCTGGGCTGAGCTGTGTGCTTTTGGCGTAAACGGCCGTGCTGAGGCGTCACCAGCTCTGCTGCCTTTATTGAGCACCTGCTGTTTGCCAGGGTTGTTTTGAAAGTCCTCCCACGATTCCACTCCTCAAGCCTGGGGGCCTGGGGACAGAAAGGCCCAGAGACACTGGTGGCCAGACGGGGTGGGCGGCCTGGAGGGCCACAGGCGCGGCCCCCACGGCCCCACCCGAGGCCCTCCGGCCACGCAGGCAGCTGATGAGAGGGAGCACAGGCGCGGCGTTCTCCCTGAAGCGGTTAGTTCGTTGGGCTGCGCTGGGTCCTGGCTGCACCATGCAGGATCTTTGCTCTGTGCTGCGGCGTGGGGGTCCAGGCCCCTGACCCGAGAGGGAGCCAGGCCCCTGCGCTGGGGGCACGGGGTCTCAGCCCCTCGACCGCCAGGAAGGTCACACGCGCCCTGAGCCCCGCGCCTCCGGGCCTGCCAGTGCCTGCTTCCAGGGACAGGCTCGACCCAGGCTCGACTGGACGCCGCCCAGGGACCGCCCGGGACGGGTGGCCACGCTCCGGGTGGGGCCGTGGGCTGCACCCCGCCCTCGTGGCTCCCAGAGTGTTCCGTGTTGCCTGCGCACAGGCAGCCCTCACAGCCCCCAGCAGCCCCTCCCTTCCTCCCTACAGTCTCTCTAGCACCTAAGCCCCCGACCTCCAGACCACCCAGCAAACCCAGGCTCACAACATCCCCCTCCTGCCCCCACCACCCCAGGAGCCTTCTCTCACCACCAAGGCCTGGAGCTGCCCCTCCCCAACCTGCCTTCGGCCCCTGGGCCCCGTGTCCCCCTCACACCGGCATCACCCCTCACCACACCCTGACCCTTCCTCACATGGTTCTGCCCCAGGGGGGCAGCTCTGACCAGTGGGCAGCAGGACACGTGGGCCCTGGTCTCTGAGGAAAGGGCATTCCTGAGCCACATCTGCCTGTCCCAGACTGCCCCGGGCATCAGGCTCGTGGCTGGGAGTTGCCGTCCCCCCGGCCTCCCAGCAAGGACCATCAGAGGCTCCCACCAGCACCACTGGCCTTCCCCATTGGCAAACGCAGGCCGCTGTTTCCTCTTTCCTGGAAAGACGCTCCCGACCTCATCTCCCCCGGGTCCTAGGAAGACATGGCCTCTGTCACTGCCCTCCGGAAGGACACGGAGCTGAGTGTGGCCAGGGCCGCGGCCCCCGCCTCCCAAGCCTCGGCCCCACCCGTGTCGGGGTTGGGGGCCAGACCCCGAGCAGGGGGCAGGGAGGAGGGGTGTGTTTGCCATGTTGTGGCCCCGCCCCCGTGATGTGGGCGCAGGGTGCTGGGCACCCCTGTGTCTGCCTCTGTCTGGGGGGCCCTGGCAGGGGGGCGGAGCTCCTGCGAGTGCCCTGCACACGGGTGGGCGGCCAGGCTTCCCCTGTGAGGGGCGGGCTCCTGTCCCGCCAGAGCGCCTCCCGTCCGAGCGCCTCCCGTCCGCTGCACCAGGTCGTAACGTGTGAGGCCTGTCCCCCACCCTGGCAGGGCCCCGGGTTCTAACCTCTCATCGGGCGGGAGGTCCACTGTTCTAGCTCCTCCCGGGGCCGGGGAGGCAGACCTCGCGGCCACCTCCCCAAACAGGAAGAAGCTTGGACTTCTGCTCCGGAACCGGAACCGAGGTCTGAGCCCCTGTGCGGCTCTCCCAGAAGACGGCCGGGGAGGAAGCTGGCCTGAGCCTGGTGTGCCGGGGGACGGTCGGGTCAGGTCAGCCCCAGGCGTGGAAGGTGGAGCAGGCGTCGGGAGCTGGAGGCACCCTGATCCCCGGAGGTGTGGAGGGCCCCGTGAGCCCTCCTGGCGCGTGCGCAGCCCCTCACAGACCTCCGAGGGCCGGTTGGATCAAGCACCCCAGCCAGGGAGAGCCTCTGTGTGCGCGCCCAGTGTCGAGGCTGGAGGCCTCAGAGCGGAAGACACGGCGCCCGGGCTGCAGGCGCCCGCAGAAAGCGTGAGAGCGTCTGGAAGGACGCTGGCGTGGGGCAGAGGCGCGCGCCGGCTGTGTGGTCCTGCCGACGTGGCCAAGGGGCCGCCCTCTGAAAAGAAAACAGTGACGGTCTGTTTCCCAGCAGACAAGGGACAAATCCACAGATTCAGGGAGATAAGAATCAGCGCCCAGAGAGAGGGCGCAGCAAAACTGAACAGAACCCTGGACCAAGGGGCCCCCTTGAAAGCGGCCGTGGGGAAGACAGGCCTCCGAGAGGGGCAGTGGTGACCACGATGCTGAGGGCCATCCCCCGGCCACGGCCACGCCTCGGGAGAGAGGCCGGCGGAGAGCTCCGCGTCCAGGATGGAGGGCGAAACCAGCCAGAGAGGATCGGCTGCAGCGGCCGGTCCAAGGGGACGCATCCCGAAGGACGTTCTCCTGGCGGGAGGGAGCAGCCGCCAGAAGGAAGCGGACCCTGCGGGCGGGAAGGATGGGGCAGGGAGCGCAGGCCGGGGGAGGGCGGGCGTGGCGGGGCCCAGCAGCGGGGAGACAGACGGCCTGCAGTGTCCAGGGAGGCGTGAGACCCTCCAGCAGAAGGGGATGGTGGTGCCCCCCCGACTGCCGGGGCAAGGAGGGCTGAGGGGCCGGGGCCATGAGCCGGGCCCTCTGCAGGTGCTGCTGTGTTAGCATCTCCGTGGAATGGGGGCGGCGTTAGGTTATTTGAAGCAGAAGTAGGTGGCAGTTTCCCAGTGGGGCTGACGTTTGAGAATCGTTAAATCTTCCTCGCATTTATTGCGCAGATGTCTCCACGGCACACGCGTCTTGTAAACAGCGTCGCCCAGTGCTGGTGGCCCTTGAGGCGCGTTTTCCCTTAACCGTCCTCTGTCTGGGATGAGCTTTCTCCAGAACACTCGTTAAGAATGAAATTGTAATTGAAAAGCTAACGATTTTCAGAAGACGAAAGATGAAGTCAGAGCTGCTTTAATTACGATGCAAACTCTCTGCGTAATTTAATTGGCATAAAAGTGTATCGATTTGCTCTGCTGATCATTTAGACGTGGGGAATACAACAACAAATCTCATAAAAATGACTAGTCATTTGAAGTCTGATGTTTTCCTTTGCTTATTATCAAAGCTTTCTGTTCGCAGTACTGAAAAGCGCATCCACACTGCAAAGGACCCTCATCTGGAGAGGATGAGATGGTGATGGAGAGTTGCGGGGGTCTGGGGGTGCTCGCCGGGGGGCTCCGGGTCTGCAGTGCTCCGTCGCCCAGGAGGGAATTCTGCCTCTTGGACAGGTTTTCTGCCCCCTGCGTGGCCAGGCGGGCTGGAACCTGCTAAGTCAGGTGGAGGCAGGAGCCTTTCCCTTCTGAAAGGGAAGGTCCAAAAGTGAGTGATTCTGCGGGGAGGGGCTGGGCCGCGGAGGGGACGGCTGAAGTGTCCCCGGGTGCCGCGTGAGTCTGGGGAGTCCCGAGTCCCCAGCCTGGGCCACAGGCCGTGAGGAGCCCCTCAGGCCACAGCTTCCTGTACGTTGCCCCTGCCCCCCCAGCGAGGCCCAGTGTCAGCACCCCTTCCCCAGCCCTCAGTGTCCCTGCGCCCTGGAGACGGCTCAAGGACACCTCCTGCCCCGCCCTGCCTCTTCCTCCCCCTGCCCCCCTGCCTGACCCCCGCTGACCTGTGCGTGTCCCTGAGGGCTGCCTGTCACCCCTGCACCCTGGGCCTCACCGACCCCTTCCCTCCCGCCTGGCTCTGGTTCTCCTGGGAGCACAGCACCTTTGCTGAGGCCTTTGCACTAGCGACCACTGCGTTTACATCGGGGCCAGACCTCTGTCCTGGACTGCAGGCCTGCCACCCCTGTGAGGCGTCTTGGGACCATTTCAGCCTCAGCTCGTCCAAAGCTGGACGCCTGCCCTCTGGGCTGTCCCCACCTCAGGCCATGGCGATGTCCACTTCCAGCTGCTGGCAGGAACCCTGGGCTCGTCGCCCAGGCCCCGTCTGCTCTCAGGACGTCCCGGGGTTGGCGCCCCAGCTCAGAAGCTGGCCTTGCATCGAGTGTCCTAGTCACCGTCCCAGGCCTCACCCCACCGCGGGCTCTCAGGCTGGACTCCTCGCTGCCCGAGCTCGCCCTGATGGTTTGCAGGGCAAGTGCCCTGGCAGGGCCATCCTGGCCTGAGGGGGCCTTGCCTAGGCGGGTTGGGACCCGGCGACATGCCCTCTGCATGGCCCGTGTCTGCAGGGCCTGCTGACATGTCGGCCTCCTTGCCGTGGTGATCAGACATGTCAACGGCACATTAACCTCGCGGGGCCTGCCGGGGGCATGGATGCTGAGGGGACAGCGGGGCCGGGCTGTGACAGGGCTCAGCACACGGTGCATGCTTTATAAAATGCTTTTTAATTCAGCAGCGGAATATCATTAGCTTTGTACGTAGATGAATACAATGGACAGCCAATTTGATTAACTTCTGATGCTGGCCGTCGGGCAGGAGACAAAATGAAATTACACGCGTCCCTGGCGCGGGCGGGCCGCGGGGAGCGGGGCACAGAGGTCAGCAGGGGCCCGGCCGTCACTCCAAGTGCAGCCCAGGGGCTGACCTGGAAAGTCGGTACTTTGTGAACAAGTCAGTTCTCGTTTGCGAGGGTCACAGACCATCTCTGCGGGCCAGGCGCCTGAGACGGTGACACCTGTGTGCAGTCTCTCCTGCAGGCCGCCCCCGGTGACGCAGGCCAGCGTGGGCAGCCAAGCTGCCCCATCCAATTAGGCTGGCCATCCGCGAGTTTATTATGCCGGAGAAGATCAATGAAGCTCTTCACTGATTAAGCAGAAGCCTTGTTTCATTTATTATTGTTTATAATCTAATGAGTGTTGCAGTAACTTTGCTTTGATTTATTACTCAATCTGTTAAATTGTTTTAAAACCAGGAGTCTGGGGGCTTCCCCTTGTGAGAGAGAGGGTTGTTCCCCTTGGTGGTAAAGGCGTGTGGCCCGTGCGTCGGGCTTGGCTTCTAGGCGCTGCTGAGGCCGGGGTTGCTCGTCCTCTGAGGCCTGTGGGGCATCGGCTCCAAGCCGTGGACCTGTCTCCTGGGGAGGTGGGGGACGTACCTCTGTCTCACTGCCCAGTGGTTCCTGTACATGCCAGGCCTTGTGCTGGGGACTCAGGCGACCGGGCCCTCAGGGAGCTGCCTCCCCTCCTGGTGGAGAAGGAAATAAGCACACAGCCAGCGTGGGCAGCACCGCAGAAGGGCGAGGCTGTGCGGGGGCTGAAGTCCGGGAGGGCTGCTCAGAGGAGGCAGCGTTGCCATGGGAACACGCAGCATCAGGGCTCACGTGAGAGGAAGGTGGCAGAGCAGGAAGGCCCGTGGCGGCAGAGCTTGGCCGTCCTCGGGCTGGAGGCCGGTGAGGCCAGAGCTATGAGTCGGGGGCTGTGGTAAGGGGGTGACCGGAGAGTGGGGGACAGGGCCAGGCTTCCGGTGGCCCCGCAGCAGTTGGAGGGAACGGAGGGGCTGGAGCGCAGGGACTGCAGCGGCCCAGGAGGGGGGCCGCAGGGCCAGGGCTGAGAGTCGGCAGCGCCGCGAGCGGCGGTCACGCGGGGAGGGGCTGTTTGGGGAGGGCGTGGTGGTGGGCTCGCCCCATCCAGGGAGGACTAGGGTTCCAGCGGGAGAGGGGGCCGATGCCACAGGGCCCCGAGTCCAGGAGGCTGGCCCCATGGGGTGTGCGCACGGGAACTGCCTGTCCCACGCCCGAGGCTGACCCCCAGGGGGCACCACGCTGGAGCCTGCAGCTGGGAGGCGGAGCCTGTGCGGCTGGCCATGGAGTCGGAGAGCGGCCCCGGGTGGGGGGGCGGGGGGGCTGAGAGTGGCGTCCTGCGGGGTCAGGCGACCACGCTGCGGGGAAGCCGAGGGTCCAGGGAAGTCTTGCTCTGACTCACAGGTGGGCCGTCACAGACTCGGCTCAGCGAATTCGAATTCAGCGGGTAGCGAGGATGAGGATGGGGGGGCTGAGAGTGGCGTCCTGCGGGGTCAGGCGACCACGCTGCGGGGAAGCCGAGGGTCCAGGGAAGTCTTGCTCTGACTCACAGGTGGGCCGTCACAGACTCGGCTCAGCGAATTCGAATTCAGCGGGTAGCGAGGATGAGGACCAGGCCGGGAACAGGTGAAGGCCCCGGGGCCGCCAGAACCCAACGGGAGTGAGCACGTGTGTCGTGATCAAGCCAGGCTGGGGCCAGGAGAGCAAGGCTGGCCTCTTAGAGCAGTCCTCCACTTTACCCGCTATGAACCAGACCTGAGTGTGGCCCAAGGCATGTCGCATTCACGGGAAGGATGACCAAGTGCCCTGAAGACGCCCGCTGTCCCCAGGGCAGGCTGCGTGTGCTCTGCACCCCCGCAGGATGTCGGGTGTAATTTGGCAGCTGGTGGGGAGTTTCACTTGGAAGTACAAAGGGCCAAAAGTAACAACAGCAGTTGTGAAGAAAAGCAAAGCGAGGCATTTATCTCTACTACTGAATGTGAAGACTTACTATAAAGCTAAGCTAGGAAAAAGTGCGGTTGGAAATAGACCGACGAGAGGAGTCAAGAGCCCACAGAACAGACCCCTGGAAAGACGGGAGTGCGGCCTTCGCGTGAACAGCGGGGAGCCGCGGGGCTGGGGTGATGGGATCCGCGGGATGAAGTGCTGGGCGCCTGTGCCCTGCCCACAGATACGTCCCTGGCGTGGGAAAAGGCAGCTACGCCCCTTCCCTCTCAGCCCGGCCCTGCCCCCGCTCTCCGTCGCCCCCTCGCCGCAGCCTCTCTGGCCGCACTGGCCTCCAGCCCGAGGACGGCCATGCTCTGCCATCGTGGGCGCTACCTGCTTCGCCAGCCTCTCCTCACGTGAACCTAGATGCTGCCGGTTTCCATGGAAACGCTGCCTCCTCTGAACAGCCCAGGTATCAGAGGCCATGAGACTCGTCGTGGAGTCAGAGAGAACTCTTGCCAAACCAGACATGGACGCCTAAACCGTGAAGGGGGTGTCGGCTCGTTTGGCTCCTTAAAAATAAAAGCTTCCATTCAGTGAAAGATGCCACAGAGCACCGAGAAGGTGAGCCGAGGCGCGGGAGACATTCCTCCTTGTGCACGGGGAGTGGACAGTGGACTCGGGGAGAGAGCAGGGCAGTCAGCAGAGGCCCACGCGCCCGCTGTGCTGGAAGGAGGCGCCTGCTGGTCGCCCACGGGCCTGCAGCCGCAGAGGGCTGCCAGCTGGCCCGCTGGCACCAGGACCGGGCAAGGCGGTGGGCAGTGGGCAGCGGGCACTGCTGGGCGGGGAGCAGGGTCAGCATGGCGCCGTGTAGAATCCCACGTGGAATTCTGTGCCTACCCACTGTGACCCAGAAACTCCAGCCGCCTGCCACACACGTGCACACACTTAGTACACCCGTGCAGGGATGTGTGTGTCTCTCACGTGTGCTCAAGGACGCCACGCCGTGTTCCCTGCAGCGCCAGCGCCCGTGGTGAACACCTGGGACACGTCCGCGTGTGAGAAGACGTGTGTGTTTCCCTCTTTGTGTGTCTGGAGGGCACGCTTGCCCCTGTGGCCCTTCCTCGGTCAGTTTGACTCAAGCATTAGGGGCCGTCTCATCCCCGGGAAGGCCAGAGATACGACACGGAGGTGAGGGCGTCACGAGACGGTGCGTCCTGGAGCATCCGATCGTTTGCCAATAAGAGCCGGGGGACGCGTATCCGAGGGCTGGCCTCTGCGGCCACGGCGCCTCCCACCGCGGTGGGCAGTGGCTCGTCTGCGGGACCCTTGGCAAACCTGCGCTTCGCGTCTGCTGGACGTCTGTGCACACCCGGCTTCTTGTCCCGTGTGGGGAGCGGGCTCCCCGCCCCCTGCCCCCTACGCTGGGTCAGCGTGTCTGGAGAGCGGCTCGTGGTCCTCGCCCTCAGGCCCCCAGCCCGGGTGCGGCCGTGGGTCCCGGCAGCCGTCAGCCGACGCGGTCGCTGCGGGAGGCTGTCTTCGCAGTGTTAGCAGGCCCTTGAGGGGCCTCGCGCTGCCAGGCGGGTGGAACTCCTGCCGCCTCCCCCCTGGTGCTGGCGTGGGAGTCGCACGGCCCTGGAGCCAGGCTCACGCTGCATCCCGTCAGAGCCCGGCCGCTGGACCCCCGCAGCCCCGGGGCGAGTCTGCCCCCGAGGCCCTGCTGCCTCCGCCGGCCGGGGCTCCTGCCCCCTGCCTGAGCTCCGGTGGACACAGCAGCGGGTGCTGGGTTTCACTAATGGAGGAAGCAGGCTCTCCTGACAGTCAGGGTTATAAGTATGTAAAAAGCATTTTAATTGTTTCTAGCAAAGCAGGCAAGGAGTCAATACTTTCCGACACGACGAACACTCTGCTGACAGTTGTGGGGTCAGAGGACCCGTGGGCCAGCGCCCGGCCCTGCTTGCTTCCCTCCAGACGTTCTCGCAGCCGCTGACAAGCAGGCCCTGAACCGCACCAATGGGGTTGGTCCGGTGTCAGGAACGTTGGGTGGCACTTTGACTTGAAATACTCATTAGAACTAATTATGGATTTTCTGACTCTATGAGTTACAGTTTCTGTCCCTACACTGGCAATTTAGTTTCCATTTATCATAAACTTCTTACTATTATATCAGCTTTATTGCATTCAATGAGGCAACAGTTCAGATGTTTGCAGTCGCGTTTACTTACTTAGGCTTTTTCTGAGTGCTTACAGGCCGCGTGAGCTGAGGGGGTCCTGGGGTCCCCTTGCTGCCCGCGTCTGCTTCTTGGAGGGGCCGTGGCTCCCCTCAGGGCGGGTTCGGGGCAGCCGGTGACGGCTGGGGTCGGGTGAGCGGCATGTGGGCTGTTTATTCTGTGCCTGCAGAGCCCCAGCCACTGACCACATGCCGGAGTCCTCATCACACACTCGGACACACACGCACGCGTGCACTCACCCCAAGCGAAGTTTGAATTCCAGGTGAACAAGTGACTTCTGGCTTCGGGTTCCCCGTCCCGCCCCGCCTGGGCCTGCACTTGGCCCCCTGAGAGGAGTCGCTGCGCCGAGCTGATCGCCCAGTGCTGCTCCTGGCGCCGGTGGGCGGCTGCTGGTGCTGCTTGTGGCTGGCGGCTCGGGGGCAGGGTGGCCGCAGCTCCGTCCTGCAGGGTGGGCCCCGCAGCAGACGTGGGCAACGGGGTGGGTGGGGCCTGGCTCGAGGCCACAGCACAAGGTGTCCGGGTCGGGCGCTGCTGGCACTGGCCACCGAGGCTCAGGGACCGCGACTGGAGCCACGAGTTGGACTCGCCTTCTTGAGCGAGACCGCCTTAGAGTCTCCTCAGGCCACTCACTCGGTTTCTCTTTCTGCTCTGCAGGCGCTGGGAAGCTTTTACTTTCTTCACGAATCCTTAAAAAACATCTACCAGTTTGACTTTAAAGGTAAGACGCCACGCTGCACTTCATCTCCTCTGGGATTTTCTGTCCTGCTGGACCCTGCCCGCTGCCCTGTGGTCTGGCCTCTCCGGCCCCTTCCGCCCAGTGTCCCTGCGAGAGGACGGCAGGTGTGTCTTGGTCGAGCTTTGCCGCGGTCACCAACGGGGACCTGGGGGGACACCTGCTCTGTGTCTTTGAAGCCTCAATGGTCAGCCCACCCGGGACGGCTTGCCCTCTGGCCCGGCCAGCCCAGCCCTGGGCCGTGCCCCTGCTACCCCTCCCGGCTCAGGCCAGAGGCTCTGGTTTTCTATAACAGAGCGAAGAGGAGAAGGAACGGTTCGTATCTGTGTGCATGTCAAATGTGAGAAAGTGGGAAAAAAGTGAAAAGCACAGCCAGACAGCGTGCCTCAGGAAAGAGCGGGCGAGAGCGTGTTTGTGGCGGAGCGAACAATGCCACCCGTGCTCAAGGGCAAACCCTGTGCGTCTCCCGAGGGCCCTGAGTGCTCACGCGCGGAGGCCGTGGGTCTGCCCCGGTTTGAGGGCCGGCCGCCTGCAGGGTGCGTGTGTGCCGGCCGCTCAGGCAGGCTCAGCTCCGCATGTTGCGCATCGAGCTCTCTGAGCTGCAGCAGGGCTGTGGAGCCGGATCACGGGCCTCTGCGATACTTCCCAGGTGTGAGGACTGGGGGAGCGGCCTGCCTCGCAGTCTGTCCAGAGTCGTCCAGTCCGCTCACGCTGGAGACAGAGCGCCGCCACAGGCTGAGAAGCAGCGACTCCATCAGCCTGAGCAGGGTCCCAGCACCAGGCCCAGGGGCTGAGAGCGGCCCAGCAGACCTGGCGGGAGCAGGCTGCTCTGCCCTCGCTCTTGCAGACTCTGGACGCTGTGTCGTGCCTGTGGGGCCGTGAGCCGGGTGGCAGGAGGGTGCGGACACAGTGGTACCGGCACGGCTGCGGCAGAGGGCTTTGCTTCTAACGGACCTGCGCCTCTGGCCCTGCAGGCGCCTCCTCTGTTGAGCATCTCCTCTTTTCAAGTAAGCCTTTGCAGAAATGCCGTTACTACAGCAAAGGCATCACGAAGTGCCTGGCTAGCCCACAGCCTGCTTACACTGTACCTTAGACGTACGTTCGACTCCAGCAAGCCCTCCACATCATCAGCGACAAGAACTGTGGTGACAGGGCCGGTGCTCATGCCCTGAGCCCACAAGCCTGGCACGGCGCGGCGGGCGTTCCTGCCAACCCACAGCAGCGGTCGCAGCCAGAGTCTCAGGCAGGTGTCGCCGGCAGTCCCCGCTCCCCTGCTCCCTGCTCGTCAAGGCTTGCATTTCTGCCTGAAACTGAGCTTCAGCAAAAGCAGTCCGGTCTGTGCAGTTTGAACACACTTTAAAGAACAAGCAGCCTGGGTTTTAACAGATACTTCCCTACTTAGAAAGCTGAGATGAGACAGACGAGAGGGGCTCCAGTTTCTGGTCTGACACGTGACGAGCGAGGAAGTAGTCACTTCAGCCTTGCAGAAGAGACGATGCAAACCAGCTGAAAACAGGTGACTCTCCGTGGACCCCTCGGAGGAGCAAGGCCACAGGACAGATGCTGCCCGCAGGCTCGGGGGAGGCTGGCAGGCCAGAGAGCACAGCCACTGAGCAGTCAGGCCGTGGCAGGCGGCCCCGCGTGGCCGTCCTTGGCCCCCTCGTGCGTGGGCCTCCAGGAGCCCCACCGGGTTCCCAGGATGAGGATCAAGGGAAATCCCTGCGCACCTCTGGCAGGGGAGGGGAGGGGAGCAGTTTTGAAATGCCCAGAGCTTTCTGTCAGGTCTCCCAGAGGCCTGACCGCAAGGAAAGCCCTTGACTAGAGTCCAGCCCACTGAGGTGTGAGCAAGGCCCAGCCAGCGGGGAAGGGAGACGGACAGACCCAGCCTCCTGTCACACTTGGGCGAGGGAGACCCAGAGTCGGTAAAGAGGAGAGGCAGCGAGACTCAGAGCAGACGCCCAGCGCGGACAGGCAGCGCGGCCGGGGGCCGACTCTGAGAAGATGAGCAAAACTGGCAAACCTTTAGCCAGGCTGACAAAGAAAGACACACATTCACATCGGAAGCGAGAGAGGGGCCGTCACTGCTGATCCAGTGGGCGCTACAAGCGTAACACAGGAATACTGTGAGCAAGTCTGTGCCCGCAGATTTGATGGCTCAGATGGCCCCCTTCCTTGAAAGACACAGTCCATCAAAACTCATTCCAGGAGGAGCAGAGAACATGAATTATCTGTTATAGGAAATTCAGTCGGTGCTTAATAACATTTTGAACAAGAAGGCATCAGGCCCAGATGCTGTCACTGGTGAATTCTACTAAACATTTAAGGAAGAAACTATACCGGTTCTTTAGAATCTCTCCAGAAAGTAAAAGCAGAGAGAAAACTTTCTGATTCACCCCACATGGCTAGCATCACCCTGGCACCAAAACTGGAGAAAGATTTTACAAAGCAGGAAACTGCAGGCCGGTATCTCTCAGGAGCATACAAAGCGAAATTCCCAACATATCGATTATGTCAGCAACGCAAACCTAGCAACATGCAAGAAAATGTATGCACTGTGACCCATTCAGATTTATTCCAGGTATGTAAGCCTGATTTACCACTCAAAAGTCAATCAATGTAATCCATCACCTCAATAGGCTAAAGAAAATCACATGATTATATCAATAGATGTAGAAAAAAATTTCAGAAAATACAATGCCCATTTATAATAAAAACTCAGGAAACTATGAATAGAGGAGAACTTCCTCAACTTGACAAAGAACAGCCGCAGAGAGTCTTCACTAAGTCATACTTAACAATGAGAAAGTAGATCTAGAGGCTGTTCCCCTAAGGCCAGTATCGAGGGGGGGGGGGTCAGCTTTCACCGTTTCTCTTCCCCATCACACTAGAAATGTTGGCTACTGTAACACGACAAGAAAAGGACGTAAAAGTCTTATGATAGGAAGATGCTGTCTTATGTCTTAGGTGACTAGTTTATATAGAAAATCCTAAGGAACGAACATCAACAGCGGTAGCAACAGAAGCTAGTACCAGCAAGCAAGGTTGCAGGACGTGAGGTTAATAAGCACAAATCAAGGGCTTTCACCGACAGCGTTTAGCAATTAGAATCGGAAATTAAGAACATAGCTCACATACCAAAAAGAAGTACTTGGGGAAATCCAGCAAATGCGTGTGACACTGGGGATTCCTGGTGGCTCAGGTAAAGAGTCCTCCTGCCAGCGTAGCAGATACAAGCTCAGTCCCCGATCTGAGATGCCCCACACGCCACGGAGCAACAAGGCCCAAGCGGCACCCCTGCTGAGCCCGTGCGCTAGAGCCCGGGAGACGCAACTGCTGGGCCCCGTGTGCAGCTGCCGGGACCCGCAGGCCCCAGGGCCCACACTCCACGACCAGAGACGCCACCGCCACGAGACGCCTGTGCCCTCAGCCAGAGCAGGCCCCGCTCGCTGCGGCTGAGAAAAGCCGTGCGGCAACGGAGACCCAGCACAGCCATAAGCAAACCAGTCAGGTTGCTTTTAAAAGACATGGGCAGTACTCCATGAGAAAACCCATAAAATCCGATTAAAGGAATCAAAGAAGACCCAAGTTAGTGGAGAGACAGTCCATGTTCATTTATAGGAAGATCCAACGTTGTCAACCTGATCCTTAGATTCAACACAAGCTCGTTCTAAGTCCCAGAAAGTCGTTTTGTGGGTACTGATCAATTTATCCTAAAGTTTATATGGAGAGGAGGCAAAAGACCCGGAATAGCCAACCCAGTGTTGAAGGAGGAGAACAAGACTGGAGAGCTGACTCTGCTCAACTTGAAGACTTTCTGTGAAGTCACAGCAGTCAAAACAGCATGATGGTGGTGGGAGAACAGACCCAGCTCAAACGGAGAGCAGGAAGGGACCCCACACAAAGGCAGCCGAGTCTGGACAAAGGGGCAAGAGCGGCGAGACAGAGCAAAGAGCTCGCTTCTCAGCACGCGGGCCGGGGTCTGTCCACACGCAGGGAAATGAGCCTAGTCCCAGGCCTCGCACCTGCACGGACGTGAGCTCAACACGAGGCAGAGACCCAACCCTAAAACTCCCGGACGATAACGTGGGCGAGAATGTAGGCGGCCTGGGGTTTAGTGGTGACTCTTTAGCAGCACTAACAGCATGATCCGTCAAAGCAGCGATCGTAAGCTGGGCTTTATTGGAGGGAAAGACACGTTCTCTCTCCTAAGAGGATGAGAAAGCCAGCCGCAGACTGGGAGAGAGTACCTGGAACAGCGCAGAAGGGCTGCTCTCCAGATGAAGGGGGCTCCTTACGGCTCAGCAGTAAGAAACAGCACAGTTTGAGCCAAAGAAAGGCAACGCCAAAGAGTGATCAGACCACCACACAACTGCACTCAGCTCACTCACTAGCAAAGCGATGCCCCAAATTCTCCAAGCCAGGCTTCAGCCTGTCTCTTATACACATCTAGATGTGTATAAGAGACAGCCTGCAGGGTGGGCCCCGCAGCAGACGTGGGCAACGGGGTGGGTGGGGCCTGGCTCGAGGCCACAGCACAAGGTGTCCGGGTCGGGCGCTGCTGGCACTGGCCACCGAGGCTCAGGGACCGCGACTGGAGCCACGAGTTGGACTCGCCTTCTTGAGCGAGACCGCCTTAGAGTCTCCTCAGGCCACTCACTCGGTTTCTCTTTCTGCTCTGCAGGCGCTGGGAAGCTTTTACTTTCTTCACGAATCCTTAAAAAACATCTACCAGTTTGACTTTAAAGGTAAGACGCCACGCTGCACTTCATCTCCTCTGGGATTTTCTGTCCTGCTGGACCCTGCCCGCTGCCCTGTGGTCTGGCCTCTCCGTCCCCTTCCGCCCAGTGTCCCTGCGAGAGGACGGCAGGTGTGTCTTGGTCGAGCTTTGCCGCGGTCACCAACGGGGACCTGGGGGGACACCTGCTCTGTGTCTTTGAAGCCTCAATGGTCAGCCCACCCGGGACGGCTTGCCCTCTGGCCCGGCCAGCCCAGCCCTGGGCCGTGCCCCTGCTACCCCTCCCGGCTCAGGCCAGAGGCTCTGGTTTTCTATAACAGAGCGAAGAGGAGAAGGGAACGGTTCGTATCTGTGTGCATGTCAAATGTGAGAAAGTGGGAAAAAAGTGAAAAGCACAGCCAGACAGCGTGCCTCAGGAAAGAGCGGGCGAGAGCGTGTTTGTGGCGGAGCGAACAATGCCATTGGAACAACAGACTGGTTCCAAACTGGGAAAGGAATACGTCAAGGCTGTATGTTGTCACTCTGCATATTTAACTTCTATGCATGAGAAATGCTGGGCTGGATGAAGCACAAGCTGGAATCAAGATTGCCAGGAGAAATATCAATAACCTCAGATATGCAGATGACACCACCCTCATGGCAGAAAGTGAAGAGGAACTAAAAAGCCTCTTGACGAAACTGAAAGAGGAGAGTGAAAAAGCTGGCTTCAAATTCAACATTCACAAAATAAAGATCATGGCATCCAGCCCCATCATTTTATGGCAAATAGATAGGGAAACAATGGAAATAGTAATAGACGTTATTTTCTTGGGCTCCCAAATTCCTGCAGATGGTGACTGCAACCACAAAATTAAAAGATGCTCCTTGTAAGAAAAGCTATGACCAATCTCAGTTCAGTTTAGTTCAGTCGCTCAGTCGTGTCCAACTCTTTGCGACACCATGAATCGCAGCACGCCAGGCCTCCTTGTCCATCACCAACTCTCAGAGTTTACCCAAACTCATGTCCAGCGAGTCGGTGATGCCATCCAGCCATCTCATCCTCTGCCGTCCCCTTTTCCTCCTGCCCCCAATCCCTCCCAGTATCAGGGTCTTTTCCAGTGAGTCAAGTCTTCGAATGAGGTAGGCAAAGTATTGGAGTTTCAGCTTCACCATCAGTCCTTCCAATGAACACCCAGGACTGATTTCCTTTAGGATGGACTGGTTGGATCTCCTTGCAGTCCAAGGGACTCTCAAGAGTCTTCTCCAACACCACAGCTCAAAAGCATCAATTCTTCGGTGCTCAGCTTTCTTCACAGTCCAACTCTCACATCCATACATGACCACAGGAAAAACCATAGCCTTGACTAGACGGATCTTTGTTGGCAAAGTAATGTTTCAGCTCTTTAATATGCTACCTAGACGGCATTATTTGAAAAGCTGAGACATTACTTTGCCAACAAAGGTTTGTATAGTCAAGGCTATGGTTTCTCCAGCAGTCATGTATGGATGTGAGAGTTCAGCTACAGAGAAGGCTGAGCACCGAAGGGATGGTGCTTCTGCGCTGTGGAGCTGGAGAAGACTCTTGAGAGTCCCCTGGACTGCGAGGAGATCAAACCAGTCCATCCCGAAGAAAGTCAGTCCTGAATATTCACTGGAAGGACTGATGCTGAAACTGAGGCTCCAATAGTTTATTCACCTGATGTGAAGAGCTGACTCACTGGAAAAGACCTTGATGCTGGGAAAGGTTAAAGGAAGGAGGAGCAGGGGGCGACAGAGGATGAGATGGTTGGATGGCCTCTCCGAATCGATGGACATGAGTGTGAGCAAGCTCCAGGAGTAGGTGATGGACAGGGAGCCCTGGCGTGCTGCGGTCCGTGGGGTCGCAAAGAGTCGGACACGACTGAGCGAGGGAGCAGCGAAAGATGTGAGCAGAATCTCACCCAAGAAGACACACAGATGTGACGGGAAGCTGCCTGACACCGCGGGCCGCCAGGGAAACGCAGGCTGAAGCCCCCACACGCCCGTGAAGCCTGGAGTCTGCCGGCACGCGGGCGGGCCGCGGTCAGCAGAGAGTCCCCGTCGCCGCTGGTGGGCAAGCACCGTGGTCCGGCCTCCGTGGTTCATAGCTCCGCAAGCCCTTGCAAAGCTGCTCACACGCTTACCTTTCTTGGCATTCACCCAAATGGAGAACTTAACAGCAGCACGCAACCCTGTACAGAGATGTTTATCGCATCTCTTTTCATAATTAGCAAAAACTGGAGGAAACCAGAGTGTGTCCTTCATAGATGAAAGAAAGAATACACAGACTGTGGGCCATCCGGACTTGGAATAGTTTCCAGCAGCAGCAAAACGAAATGACTTCAAGACACAAAAGCTCGCGGAGGAAGTGGATGGCCTCTCCGAATCGATGGACATGAGTGTGAGCAAGCTCCAGGAGTAGGTGATGGACAGGGAGCCCTGGCGTGCTGCGGTCCGTGGGGTCGCAAAGAGTCGGACACGACTGAGCGAGGGAGCAGCGAAAGATGTGAGCAGAATCTCACCCAAGAAGACACACAGATGTGACGGGAAGCTGCCTGACACCGCGGGCCGCCAGGGAAACGCAGGCTGAAGCCCCCACACGCCCGTGAAGCCTGGAGTCTGCCGGCACGCGGGCGGGCCGCGGTCAGCAGAGAGTCCCCGTCGCCGCTGGTGGGCAAGCACCGTGGTCCGGCCTCCGTGGTTCATAGCTCCGCAAGCCCTTGCAAAGCTGCTCACACGCTTACCTTTCTTGGCATTCACCCAAATGGAGAACTTAACAGCAGCACGCAACCCTGTACAGAGATGTTTATCGCATCTCTTTTCATAATTAGCAAAAACTGGAGGAAACCAGAGTGTGTCCTTCATAGATGAAAGAAAGAATACACAGACTGTGGGCCATCCGGACTTGGAATAGTTTCCAGCAGCAGCAAAACGAAATGACTATCAAGACACAAAAGCTCGCGGAGGAAGCTGAAACCTGTGTGCCTGAGGGATCGTGGCCTGCAGGGGAGGCCGCCCGCCGTGCAGGCAGCCGGAGCGAGGCTGGCTGGACCGGGCTGGGTGGGGCGTGGTTGCAGGGCCGCGGAAGTGCTCTGTGACGCTGTAGTGTGGATATGTGCATACGTGATGTCTGCGCTGGCCGGGACCCCCAGCACGGGCGAGTCCACCAACGCAGGCTGTTGGGAAGGTATGAAAGTGAGTTAGTCAGCCGTGTCCGACTCTTTGTGACCCGGGAGCTGCAGCCCGCCAGGCTCCTCTGTCCTTGGGATTCTCCGGGCAAGACTCCTGAAGTGGGTAGCCGTGCCCTTCTCCGGGGATCTTCCTGACCCGAGGACTGAACCGGGGTCTCCTGCAGTGCAGGCGGGCTCTTCACCGTCCGAGCCACCAGGAGGACGGGGACACTCCACCTTCAGCTCAGTTTTTGTAACTCCCAAGCTGCTCTAAAAATAAAATCTTATTTGTTTAAGACCAAGGCCTTCTCCTACCCAGCCCTCCCCAGTCTCCTCTTTCCTCGAGGGACCCAGGTTTCATCTCAGCAGAACGGCCTCCTGCCGCAGCCCCCAGCTCGGCCCTCCTTCCGGTGAGCCTGGGGCCAGACCTGCACGTGGCCCATGCCCTCCCCAGACGGCGTGGGGGCCCAGGCAGACCGTGGCTCCCCCAGCCGGCTCAGCCCCACCCTGCTCTGCGGGCTCCCTGACCTCCCCCGAGCTGACCCCACCTGTCCTGCACACTGGCCTGTGTGCTCCCTTTCTGGAGCAGACTCCTCCTTCGTCCTGGGCCCTCGTCCGTTTAGCCTCCCCCAGGCGCCGGCTCGTGGGGAGCCGGAGGCAGTGGTGTGGGGAGCTGGGGGTCAGTTGAGGTGCAGAGGCGCCGTAAGCAAGAGCCTGGCTCACTGGTTTGGGGACAAGATGGGAGGCGCCCTGCCCCGGGGTCGGGCGGGGGCGGGGCTCTCGTCGGTCCCTGGGCTCGCGGGGCGGGCCCTGCTCCACAAAGGCAGCCGGGGCTGCTCGCGGAACACGGGGCCGGACCCCAGGGGCACTCTGTCACGATGGCCCGTCGTGTCCTCTGTCCCGAGCACCCCAGAGCCCTACCCCACCGTCCCCCGGGAGCAGGGGAAGTGGGACACCCCCGCAGCCAGCGGGGTCTCCCCGGGGTGGTCTCAGCAGGCTCTCTTGCTGCCGGGCTCCCTGCGGGCGTGTGGGGAGGGCTCGAAGCCTTCTGCCCCCCAGCCCAATGGGAGTGTGCGTTGAGCCCCGCGGTGGACGCAGGGACAATGGTCTGTGAAGGCAGTGATCCTCGCCCAGATGTGCAGGGGTCGGCCGGATACAGGGCGGGCGGGGAGTGGGCCCAGAGCTCCCGGCCACCTTGCCTGTGCCCCCCACCCAGTCTCACACGATGACTCCCCTTCCCTGGCTGTGAGTGATGGCAGGAGGAAATCAGTGTGATTAAATAAATCCACCTGGAGCGTGAGTGGACAGTAGCGGCACAGCCCTCTTAAATGCGGCTGTTTGCTCAGGGGCCAACTAGCCCCGTAAACCTGAGGCCAGGCGCTCTGAGGGTGATGAAGTCCAGGCTCAGGGTCCAGCTGCAGGTTCTCACACGATGACTCCCCTTCCCTGGCTGTGAGTGATGGCAGGAGGAAATCAGTGTGATTAAATAAATCCACCTGGAGCGTGAGTGGACAGTAGCGGCACAGCCCTCTTAAATGCGGCTGTTTGCTCAGGGGCCAACTAGCCCCGTAAACCTGAGGCCAGGCGCTCTGAGGGTGATGAAGTCCAGGCTCAGGGTCCAGCTGCAGGGATGGCAGTTTACGGCCCCAGGCCCCGGGGAGCAGCTGCCTGCCCGGGGTTGCGGCCCTCGGCCCACACAGGGCTGCCCTTGGGACGCGGGACCCCGTGGCCCTGAGCCGGGGTGGGGTGCAGAACTGAAGTCACCCTGGGCCTTCTTCCAGCCAAGAAGTACAAGAAGGTGACCGGCAAGGAGATCTACTCGGACACGCTGGAGAGCACGCCCATGCTGGAGAAGGAGAAGTTCCCGCAAGACTACTTCCCCGAGGTAGGGCGCTGCCGGGGCGGCCAGCCCGCGCGGGGCTGGGGCCGGGGCCGCAGCTGCGTCACACCCCGCGACAGGACGTCCCCTCCCCAGCCCCACGCTGCCGTGCCCCGGCGACCTGCTCTGCTGGAGGCCCCGACCTGGTGGGTTTGGCAGGGTGGCCTCGGGTGAGGGCTGGGGGGCCCGTGGTTGACATCAGCAGGTGAGTCTGCCAGCCATCGTCACTCCCAGGCAGAAGACCCTTCCCCGCGCGTGCAGGAGGACTGTCCCTTGAGGCTCCCGGCAAACCTCGCTCCGCGTGTGGGTCCCGCTCCGGACGGGAGCGCTGGGGTGTGGGGGCGCAGGCCCCCGGGGGCTCTCCCCGTCCTCAGGGGCTGAGCAGCCCCCGGGCTTCCACAGGGAAGGCCCTGGGTGCCTGCCCCACAGAGCTCCGGAAGCCGGGGAGCAAGCGTGAGGAACATGTTCTCGCCACTGCTCGGGGGGGCACGGTCGGAAAGCCCGGGCGCGGCTCCTGGGCGCTGTGGGCACTTCCGCACGGTTTTGTTAGTCTTATGCCCCCATTACGCTACGCACACAATTTTGGATACCAGTCCTTTTAGAGAACATTGTAGTAACCAGTGTCTCTGGAGCCTCCTGATGGTGAAATCCACAGGTTGACCCAGATACATCACCTTCCCTGGGGGGCCTGTGGACGCAGAGTGGGACATGACCCGTGAAGCCTGGTGGGGTGAGGATAGCTGGGCATTACCCCGCCCGCTCCCCCAACTCTGGAAGAGCATCGCCGTCGCACCCGGCACTTGATTTCAGCAAGGCCATGGCTTTATTAACTTGCTTTATGACCCGCTCCTGCAGTGAAGGAATTGTGGCCGCTTCCATGAAGGATGAGCCCCTCGTCCCGCCAGGCGCAGCTTCCCCATCCATTGTCCCCGCCAAGGACTTGATGTCAGGGGCCGCCTCCCAGCCCGCCGCCCCGCCTGCCACAGTGCCTGCCCCAGAGACTGTCCCCTCTTGCCCTGCGGGTTGGGGAGGGCGTGGTGGGGGAGCTCTGGAAGCTCCCTTCCTCGGCACCCCCTCCCCTGACCACCCCCATGGGCCCTGCAGTGCCCCCGGGCTGTTGGCCAGAGCCGCGTTCAGCAGGAAGGTGGTTGGGCTTCCTGGGAACAGAGCAGGGGCTAAGAAGTCAGCTTCAGAGGACGGGTCATCTCCTGGCCTCGCCCCCACCCGGACTCCCCCTGGCTGCCCCCAGCCAGCACTGGCGCCAGCCCGAGAGTAACCGGGGACCGTAGTGGAAATGCTGCCAGCTCGGGGGAGGCTGAGAGGGGTCTGCAGGACCACAGGGAAGGTCCCGGCCTCTGACAGCAGGAGGGCCAGCCTGCAGGGATCCAGGGGGCAGTTAAGGGACAGCCCTGAACTGGCCAAGGAGGAGACTCTGGTATTTCATCAGCTTTTCTGCAGGGGGGACCCTGACACCCCTGGCAATGTCCAGGGTCTGTGCACCCGGCAGGGAAGGCAGAGCACCTCACCTGGTCAGGGCAGGGGCTGGACGGCCCGTGGGCAGCACTGGGCCCAGGGCCTCATGGAGCGAGGACTTGAGGGCCGGGTGGGGAGCCTTTGAGGTAGCCCCCCTTTCTCCCAGCCAAGCAGCTCAGTATCTTTGCGACTTTCTCCTTTAATTGGCCACTCAAACCCTGAACTGTGACGGGCTGAGGCGAGTACGGCCCCGGATTGGTGGGCACCTGGGCCAGCAGGCAGCCTTTGCTGGTGCCCAGCCCTCCAGTTCCCTCTCGGCACCGCTGCCCCAGCTGCTCCCCTCAGGGGCTGGCTGGTGTCCAGGACGTCGTCCCACTCCACACCCACCAGGGTGGGACGCGCCTGGTGACCCGGCCTGAAGTGGACGTGCATGGTACGTCCCCGTCACCCCGGAGACTCAGCTGACCCCCCAGCGCCCCTTGTCCCCGTCACTCGCAGCTGACTTGGAGGCTGTGGTCCTCTCGCTGCCCTTTGGCCTTGGAGCTGGGTCACCGGAGGCTCATGGCGGGGGACTGTGGCAGTCCTCGGAGAGGGTCATCCGTGACAGTCACTGGGTCCTCCTGGGCGGGCCGAGGAGCCCCATGGAGGCCTGGCACCTGACCTCGAGACTCTGCGAGCCCAGCCCACCCTCTGGCCTGCACCCCTCCCAGGACCGTGACCTCTTCCGAGCGCGCCTGCACCCCTCACCCTTGGGCTCTGCTCTGCGGGGCACCCTCTCCAGGTTCAGTGTGCCTGGGGTCCCCTCGGTCTCTCTCCAGGCCCCGAGTGCCTGGGGTCCCCCTGTTTCTCTCCCGCCAAGCCCTGAGGGCATGATGGGGGCTAAGGCGGGTGGGTGGATGGGTGGGCGCATCAGGGGCTCAGCCGTGCTCCCCCCCACCACATGCACACCCTCTGAGGGAGGGGCTGGCAGGGGCTTCAGGCTCTGTAGCGACCCCCTGCCCTCCACAGGCAGAGGGGAGAGCATCTCTGGGAGAAGGAGGCGGGGTGCCTCTGTGGGGACCCAAATTTCTGCACCGTGGCACTGTGTCACTGGGACGAGATAACCCCAGCCTGGGACCCCCGCTCTGCCCCATGGAATCGCCTGCGTCTGTGTTCTGCTGGGTTTGACGTCGTCTGAGTTTCCAGGACTTGTTCATTTTCCTTTCGTCTTGATGAATTAACAGGAGGAAACTCTTACTGAGAAAAACACGCATGCTTCTGTCGATAGTCTGGTATTTCTCAGGTGTGAGAAACCCCAGGGCCACGTGTCTCGTGGAGGCCCACCCCCCGGGGGCTCCTGTGGGGTGGGCCGGCCCTGGGCAGGTGCTCCAGCCGTGCAGGCAGGCCCGCACCGCCGCTTCGTTCACACACACTTTAAGGGAGGGAATTAGTCTAAGACTGATTTCTCTTTCTTTTATTACCACCGCTTAAGGATAATCTAACTGTAATTACCACGATGGAGGCGTAATGCCAGTCCAAATAATTACAGCCCACCACGCCTAAAACTAACAGAACTCTCCCCGCTGATTTACGGGTTCTTTTGGCTCGACACGCGTTTCAAACACTACCTCTGGGAGCAGCACTTCAGATAATGCGAGACCATTTTTAAAAAGCAGATTTGTGTAGTCGATCGGGGCCGAGGTGGTTTTTTTTCCTCAAGCCCGTAGTGAGAAATTGGTTGTTGCCATAGATCACGGGCCGCTCCGAGCTCTTATGAAAGATGAATTAATCCCGCTAATGCTCCGAGGCGGGCCTTTCACGGGGGCTGTGTGCTGATAGCCTCCCGCAGCCTCCCTTTTCTCACCGAGATTTATGTCGTCTTTTAGTAGATGAAGCTGCCTGTGCTTGCGATCTGTCTGCTGGTGAAGGAATCCTATTAACAGGGCACCCGAGCGGGCACTTGATACTGTCTGCTGAACGACGTGCCCCCACCCCCGACCGCTGTGGTCTCCTCTCGAGGGGCGAGGGCCTCTCCGAGAGTCGGGGTGGGTGCCGGGGGGCAGCCGGCCACCCCCGGAGGCCACGGGCCTGGAGCAGGCGGCGATGGCCAGGGCGCCCAGCAGGGTGGACGGGACAGTGGGAGGCCGGGGAGACCCCAGTCCCGCACGCGCGCCCCGCCTCCATGTGCAGCAAGCGTGTGTCCAGAAGCTCGTGCGCAGGTACCCCGGCCCCCCTCCACGTGGGTGCAGACCCGGACCCTGGTCCCGCCTCCGCAGGCCCGCCCTGAGCCCGGAAGCCAGGCCTCTGAGGCAGGGCCGCTCTGCACTGTGGCTTCCAGTTTCCCGACGTGCCCGAGGGCAGCGGGGTGGCGGTGAGCACCTCCCATTCTCTGCAGGGGCGCTGGTCCCAGACGGAGGATCAGTCACTGGTTCTCCAGAGAGGTTGCCCCACGGGCGGGGGAAGCACCAACCTCTGGTGCACCTGGAGACCCCACTCCGCCCCCCACTTTGGCGCTAGGAGAGGACACGGCTCCCAAGGACTGGCCCCGGCGCCGGCCCCCATGGGTGACCACTCCCATGAGACCCAGGGTGCCATTCTCAGCCTCAGGGGCTCCCGGGTCCCACAGCAGCTGCTCCGACCGGCAAGGTGGTTCTAACCAACTGTGATCAGAGAGGAGGCCAGTGAGGCAGGAACCCGACAAGTGCTTGTCTGGACTCGAGGCCACTGTGACCTGGCCAGCCCAGGCTGTGCGGAGGGCGGGGGCCGCCAGCGGGAGTGGGAGGAACCCCTCGTGAAGTCTGGGTGTTGGGGGGGTGGGC
>SJYC01084209.1:0-52656 GCA_006408675.1 Madoqua kirkii | reverse complement strand
CGCCAGGGACCGTCCCCGGGGCTGCGGACCCCCCCAGCCCACACCAGGGACCATCCCCAGGGCTGCGGACGCCCCCAACCCACGCCAGGGACCGTCCCCAGGGTGGAGGGCCCCGCAGCCCACGCTGGGGGCCAGCACGCCACGTGGGGCAGAGTACACGTGCAGCCCCGAGAGTGGCCCCCAGGAAGATCGGTCTGTTGGAGGCGGCTCAGAGGCCTGGTTGTCAGAAGCCCCCACCGTGGTGTTTTGCTGTTCAGTTGTTCTGTCCGAGCACGTGGCCTCCCCCAGATCCGAGACGAGCCCAGGGTTGGTTTCTACCATGTTCAGCAGCTAAAGCTAACCAAAGAGGGCCTCAGTGTCCCCTGGGCTGGCGGGCCCGACGCCCCTGCCCCGCCCGGCACCCTGCCCGCGGCCTGAGCGTCGCGCACCCACCAGTGGAGAGAGCCTCGGTCTTCAAGGCCTAACCCATTGATTTTTACGGCCTTTCTTGTGACTCCTTCTGAACTCGGCACGCGGTATTGATGTGGGCACACTTTTTAATCATAATAGCTACTGACAAGGTAATTAATTTTAAAACAACTCTTTTTCCTGCTGGTCCAAACGGCGCTATATTGAGATTAAAAGCAGAGGCCTCGCCCGCTCTCCGGCAATTGCCTCGGCAGACAGCCGCTCCATCTCGCGCCCGCGCTGCGGTTATTGATGGGCAAGGGCCATTACGGCAGAAAGAGCGGGGCGCGGGGATATGATAAAGTTTAGGGCTTTAATGATGGAATTACACGACGAGACAAGCTGATGAGATCCGTCACCCGTCAGCACGGCCGCCGCGAGAAGCCACGGGGCCGGTTCCGGGAAGGCCGCCCAGCGCAGCCTCTCTCCCCGCAAACCCCCGAGCTTCTCAGAGTTGATTCAGTCCGACAGTAAATCTGAAATCTGTTATCTTGTGTGAAAGGAAATTACCCCCATACGGGCCCCAAGCCGACCAGTCGTTCACTCGCCCACCTCTGTGTCGGCCGTTTACCCCGCTTCCTGGTCCCGGGCCCCCAGGAGCAGGAGCGGGCCGTGGCCCCCCAGCGCCGTCCGGCCTCTTCTGGAGCACGGGGGTCCCAGAAAGTGTGGCACCCTGGCCTGTCCCACCACAGGAATGGGGCAGGTTCCTTAAAAACAAGACTGAGCAGAAACAGCGGCTGGAGAACACGTAGGATCTGGGGGCCCCTGCCCGTGTCCCTGCGTCTGAGCCGTGTCAGTCGCTGCGCTCACGTGTGACGCGCAAACCGACACCCGGCGGGACGACGCCCGAGGGCAGAGGGTTTGCCTGAGTTCAGGGCTTTTCTCAGGGACCCTGCTCCTGGGCTTCTTAATAACAGGGTGGCAGACCATCAGGACAGAGAGTGTAGGTGTATGACATTTCAGGTATGTCTGCTTTCCTCCCTCCAGCAGGTCAAGCGGAAGCTTTGCCTCCATTTAGTCTTCCTTAAAAAGTTAATAAATACAAAGAGGGAAAGAAAGAGTGGCATGAGGTTGTGTGTTGCGGGAGGTGGTCCCAGGTCCCTGCGGGGGTCACCGCTCACGGCCAGTCCCCTGACCCGGGGCACTGAGGGTCGCCCCCAGGTCTCCCCTTGGAGGCAGCCCCCCTGTGCGGGGCGGGAGTCAGAGGCCAGAAGCTGGCCCTGGGGGCCTCGGGGCCTCTCCGTGAGGTGGTAGGGCTGCCCAGCGTGAGGCTGGAGGGCACAGGAAGCCCCTGTCCCCCTGTCTCGTGCAGCCAGTGGTCAAGGTGGGGACCCAGGGGGCTGCCGCAAGTGGGGGGCAGCTTGGGGGCTTTTTAAAGAGCAAGGTGGTGTTTCCTGTGGGCGTTGCTCCCAGCCACCCACTGGGCTCCAAAGGGGGGCCGGGGGGCAGCCTCGTCTCCTGTCCTTTCCTGGGTAGGGTGGGCTGAGCTTGGGATCCCCCAGAGATGGGTGACCTGGGGGCCACACCCCACGTCCTGATGGGGGCACCACGCAGGCTCTCTGAGGTGCATTCTGAAGGCGTTTAACAGCAGAATGAGGTTAACCTTTTCTAGATGGCTCAGGCCCCCTCCTGCCGACAGTCTTTGGGTGCCTGGTGGGTGGGTGGGGTGAGAGGCTCCCCGGGACCAACCCTCTGGCCTCCCTGAGTTTTCATCCCTGAGGGGCGTCTCCTCCACAGGTTTAACTTTAGCGCAAGAAGCGGCATTACTGCTCTTCTGCGCTGTTAGCAATAATCTGTTAAAATGTGTCCTTTCTCTTCAAACTCGTGTGTGTGAGAATCAATCCAGTTAAACCGGAAAACAAGACTTTTCATGGAATTCAGCAACATGATACAGCAGTTAATGTGCAAGAAAAACGTGGAGACAGCTGAGAAGACTTCTAAGAATTTCAGTGAGAAGCGCATCTGTCAGGAAGTGACAGGAACGGGACAGAGCCGTGCAGGAGAGGAGAGTCTCTGCACAGACGGCGGAGGGGGGGACTGGGCGCTTCCTGAAGGGTTAGGGTCAGTCACCGCTGGAGAGGCCCATGGACTCAGATCCAGGCCTCCAGAGCAATTCCAGGTGGATTAAAGGCCGCTGACTCCGCCTGGAGAGCAGCCAGCCTGGGAGAGAATGCCCGAGGCCCAGCAGGGGGACCGGGCGTGTTTCCTGCGAGGAACTCCAGGCCCCGGGCAGTGCAGGGCTCACAGCGCACTTTCCACTTTCCGGGGAAACTCCTGGGACTCTGCGCAGGGGGCACGGAGCCGGGCAGGAGCTGGCGGGGGGAGCGGGGCCCGTGTGTGAGAGGAGCCGCCGCTGCCAGCCTTCCCGGCTCAGGAGGACGGATGGGCGGATGGACAGGCGGAGCCGCCCACCAGGCGATGGCCCCCCGCCCAGCACCATGAAACGGGGGTAGTGCTGCTCCTGGTCAGCTCTTCCTTCTCAGCTAACGAGTCCCTGGGAAGGGCCGTTCCGGGGGGCCGCCCTCGCCCTGCACACTGGGGCCTGGTTAGGCAGGCAGACGTGTCTGAGTTGGTCAGGGGTGAGCGGTGCTCCCTGGCTCTGCCTGCCTGTGACATGTGCTTTCTCAAAGCCCACCGCGGGCCGAGGGGGCTCCCCAACCCCAGGCCCAGGGGCCCCACCGCCCTGTCTCAGTGGGAGCATCCATGGGGCCGCGGCCGGGCAGCAAGCCCGAGCCCCCCTTCCCTTCTGCTGGGGCGGACGTCCGTCCTGCGGGCGGTCCTGTTAGAGATGGTTCTCAACCTGCTTTGAGCCGGAGGTGACCGGTGCGGGCTTTCTTCACCCGCAAGGCCAGCGTGGCCGGGACGCCTCCCGTGCCAGCCCCGCCGCTGGGACCAGGGGCTGCAGCCTCTGGGTGCAGGGCTGAGGCGGGCGTGGCGGCAGGGCTGAGGCGCGCCTGGCGGCCAGGCTGCGCCTCAGTGGCCCCTTCCCTCCCCTCTTCCCAGGATCACTGACCAGCGGCTCGAGAAGGCGTCCTACTTTGTTTTCGGCGATTTCAACTTCCGGCTGGACTCCAAGTCCGTGGTGGAGGTAGGCCCCGTGCGAGGCTCATGCGCGTCCGGTCGTGTTGTGTAGACAGCAGAGCCGGTGCCCCTGATGGGCACGTTCCTGCCCTCCCGCACACTGCTTCGCTTACAGCAGGAGCACCCCGTGAAGAAGGCCGCAGTCCCGGCGGGGCGGTCGTGAAGCAGGGGCAGGAGGCTGTGGTGAGGACACAACCCCGCTTCCCCGAGCACCTCCTGAGCCCTGGGGGCCTGGTGAGGGCCCGGTTACCAGCAGGCATTGACGCAGCCAGGTCAGACCAGCCAGGAGGTGCCCGGGTCCGTCAGGTCCCGGCTGGGGCAGCTGGTCCTCAGGAGCCACGTTTCCTGACTCATGGGGCTGCAGGCTGATGGCAGCGCCCAGGGGCCTCGAAGTGGGGACTCTGCCTGCCGCCCGAGGGTGGAAGGTCCCCCCAGGCCCAGGCCTTGCGGGGCAACACACAGCCTGCCCAGCGTGGGCCCACCGAGCGAGCGCGTGGTTAGCCATGTCCCCCGTCATCCTCCTCTGCCCTCTCAGGTACAAATGACCCGTGTGCTTGCAGAAGGCTTCCTCTTAAATCTGAGCACTGGGGCGGGGCGGGCCGGGGCGGGGCAAGGGCAGTAGCCTCGCGTCCTCGGGGGCCTCAGCGGTGACTCCGCCGTGAGCTCCAGGCTGGGCGTTCCGTGTCTTTGTCGGGAGCTCCACTGACTATGCCACGGGCCCCAGAGGGACCCACGTGGTGACAGGTCTGGGGCCACGAGGGCCAAGGGGCTGCCCAGTGCAGGGAGGTGGGGACCAAGGTCGCCCAGAGAGGGGCCGGGCCACCGCTGAGTCTGGTGGAGCTCCCGCCCACCCGCCAGAGCAGGCTTGCCCTTCCCGCCCGAGCTGAGGCTGAGGCCGTCGGTTACTCAGAAAGCATGCTCGTGCCCCTAGACCTAGGGGCACGCCTAGGTCTAGACGGTGAGCTGAAGATGACCAGGCTCCCTCTGTTGGGTTAACTTCAGCGGCTTTCCTATTAAGATCTTCACCTTTCACCTGCCGTCTGAGCGTCTCGTGGACTGATGGCATCTGCTGGCCAGCGGGCCGTTTTGAAAGGATTTCTAGCTGTGGATGCTGCTTGGAGAAACTTGGAGAAACCAGAGAAAGCTTTCCCAGGTTTTCCCAAAAGGCCGTTGGGCAGCGGGGAGGGCTTCCAGACGTGCGCGGCAGCATGGGAACCAGGCGCCAGGCGAGACCGCCAGGACTCCGCCTCTGTGGCTTTACCAGGGAGCCGTGTGAGGGTGGGCGGGGCCTCTTCTGGGGGCTCGCACAGCCCCGGTGAACAGGGGCTCCAGGAGGAGGGGCAGGGCTGGGGTGCCCCGCCGAGGACTGAGCCCAGGAGGAGCCCCTGCCCTTCGCTTCCAGACAGCAGGCACAGGGCTTGACTCAGGTCCCTGGCCAGGACTGACCCTCCCCTCGGGTGTGGGCAGCCCCAGCAGCGACCCCCAAGAGACGCCCAGGTCTGGTCTGCAGACCAGGTCATGGGGCAGCAGAGACCACGCTGGCCTCAACCCGTGTTCCTGGAGAGGCCAGTGCCCACAGCTGGCGGGCCACCCCACAGACGGTTTCCAGATTGCCCAAGGTCAGCATAGGGCCCGAGGCGACCCCGAGCAGCCCAGACCACACTGTAGCCCTGCAGTAAGAAGGCCAGAGGAGACGCGGGCGGAGGACGTGGGCGCATCTTCTCGCCTGGAGGTGACAGGTGACCCCCCAGGAGGGAAGCCCTGGTCACCCACTGGGCCAGGCTCTGGTTTCCATTGCTGATCCTCGGAGCGGCAGGTGCATCCTGGGGTGCCCGGGGTGTCCTGCCCCTGGGTGCTCACCCCACCAACTCCTAGGGGAGCCCCAAGGTGAGTCAGGTCCTTCCCAGGGCAGCGAGGGCCCCAGGCAGCAGTGAGGCGGGCAGCAGCTGGCTGCGCTGGGCTGCAGCGGGCAGGGCCTCTAGGGAGACTGGCCGGCCGGGGGCGCCAGGGCGAGGTGGAGCCCCACTGGCCCTCTGCAGCGTAGGGTCTCAGGCACCTTGCTGGGCACAGCCTCAGAAAGACATGCAAAGTGAAAGGCTGTCCCCCCTGGAACTAGAGCTTCACATCTCAGATGCAAATTAATACAAACAAGCTCGCAGAGCAGAACTGAGAAGACGGTCCGGCCATCAAGCCTGGCGCCGCCAAAGCTGTAACTGAAACATATACGAAAGCAAACGCGGTGATCACGCACCATCTCATGGGCCGTGCGTCCTGCACTGATTGACGACGCTCAGCCCTGCCAGCGAGGCTGCTCAGGGGCGTGTTCCGTGCCTTGCGTGGTGGCAGCTGGCAGCTGGGCGCCCAGCCGGCCAGTGACAGAGAGAGACAGCAGCACCAGGCGCTCCCGTCCCCGCCAGCCCGGCCGCACCCACCTGCCGCCCGTCAAACCCGGCAGCCCCAGTGACGGCTGCGTTTTCCGAGGCTGGCGGCAGCTTTTAACGCCTGCTGCTGGCTGCTGACAGGTACAAGCTCAGGCGCCCCCCGGGAACCCAGCTCCTGAGACGGCAGCCTTCCCAGCACGCACGGCCCCGGGGCTCCAGGCCTCACCCCAGAAGCCAGGGCGGGTTCCCACGTGGCCGGGAGGGGCGTCGCCCCTGCTCATCAGCCAGGCTGGCCCTTTGCAAGGCCCCGCGAGCCCACCCAGCCTGTCTGAGCATCTTCTTACTTCTCTGGTTAAACATATCCTCTGGAACTCGGGAAGGACCTAGGAGGCTGACGTTTTTCTGCAAACTAGAGGTGGAGGACAGGGCTGGGGTCTGTCCTGGAGGGCCCTGGGGCATCCTGCTTGGTCACAGAAGGAGGTGGTGAGGGTCTTGCTCTCCCTCCTGCCCCCGCTGCCCTGCAGGCCTGAGCCTGCTGTCTGGGGAAGGCGGCACCAGGCGTGTGCCAGGCCCCCCGGCTGGACCCACGGCCACTCAGTCCTGCTGGACACGAGCCCAAGCTGCTTCTTTCCAGAAAGGTCAGCTGTGCTCCCCTGGTTTGCCCCGCCGGCCGCATGTGGGCACTGTCCCCTCGCCGTGGGCGGGTAGGGAGTCGACGAGCATCGTGGGGCAGAGATGAAAGGGTCTTTATGGGGGTTATTGTTCTCTTGAACAGCTGGTAGCACAGAACAAAGAGGGTGCAGGCGCCTCTGACGTGGGCACGGCCGCACAGTGGGGGCTCCGCGGACCAGCCAGCAGCTCCCGCCCGCGGGGTCCATGGCTTCGGGCCCTCAGAGTCCGAGGCTCTCAGCAGTGAAGAGATGTCTGTCGTCCCAGGACTCAGGGCTCTGCTAGGAAAACCTCTGAAAAGATGGTATCCACTGCGAGGGTCAGGGTGAATGGAGTGGGGTGTGAGGGGGGCGGCTCCCTCCAGACGCAGGGCGGCCGTTCCGGGATGGTGCCTCTGCCTGTCGGGCAGGCCGCCGGACACTGAGAGCCAGGGCTTTGTCACCAGAGGCGATCCCTGCAGTGGGGTCCCTACCAGGCCCTTCCTGTGGCCTCACACCCCAGCCCACACTGTGGAGGAGAAAGGGGGTGTGTCGCCTCCTTGTTCTCGGGGTGCCTGCTCTGGGCCCCGCTTTGTGCAGCTGAGCGGTGGGAGCTTCCCGGTGACGTCGGTCTTCACAACATGAGTCCCCCCGCAGGGGCCACAACCGTGGCCCAGGCCCCTGGCCACAGACCCCGCCCCTGCCCCCACCAGCACGGTAGCCTCCTGGGCCTCAGGCCAGCCCGGCCACCCAGGGCCCCCTGCGCCCGAGCAGGCCGGGCACACTGGGCCCCCCGCCTCCCAGAAGCCGAGCGTCCACAAGCAGGTGTGTGCGTGCGTGTGGCGAGAGGGAGGCTGAAAGGGCGTCGGCGGACGCTGGCCGGGCCCCGGGCCCCTCCTGGCAGGCGAGGCTGCACCAGCGTCCGTGATCCACGGGGCCGCCGGCCTCTGGCACTCAGTGCTCCGTGACGCGTCAGTGCCCAGCGTCGGGCCCAGAGCCCCCACAGGCCGGCCTTCGCCCTCCACCCTGAGAGGCAGGTCTGGGCAGTGGGCTCCTGGGGGCACGGAGACGAGTCCTCCAGAGCCCAGTCCCACGTGAGCGGCCGGAGCCCGGGGCCTCCGAGAAGGCCGCGTGTGCACACCTGTGTGCCAGGGCTTGAGGCAGGTGGGGGCTGGGCTGCTCAGTCCCAAGAGGAACACGGAGCCAGCTTCTCCAGCTTCACCCCCTGCGCCTGTAATGCTGCCCAGGGCAGCCGCTCGCTCCTGAGAGCGGGGACCCCAGAGCGAGGTTGCTGTCCTTCCCCAGGTGGGGCAAGGACGGGCCTCCCTGTGGAGGGGCCCCCAGATGCCAGCAGCCGTGCGGTGGATGGCCAGCCGAGGGTCCTCATGCTGTGGGCACCACCTCCAGCACCCCCGGGATGGATCTCCTGTCCACGTTCTCTCCTGCAGCCCCCCGGGACCTCCTGCACCTCGAGCCCCGGGACAGGCCTCCTGTCCACACTCTCTCCTGCAGGCCTCAGGCTGGCCCTGGAGTGTGCCGGCTACTGGAGAGGGGACGGCGGCCACGGCCAGGCGGCCTCTTTGTGCCCCGGCTTTGTTTCCGATTTCACGCTATCAGAGGGTCTGCATGTTTCCTGCGTGAGGTTGTCAGGGGATGAAAGCCCCAGGGCAGGGCACACGGAGCCCACCCACCAGCCTGGCCTCCGCGGCCAGCCTCCCCGACCCCGGACCCTGCCTGCAAGTGTCCAGAAGGGCCGGCCTGCAGCAGGGACCTGCACTTTCTTCAGACCAGCGCCTTCTTCTTCCCCGGGCAAGCGGGAGACCCATCCCTCAGTGGCTGAACCGGCTGGAGGGCTCGCCCGCTCTCCATGGAGCTGGAGCCGGGGCAGGGCAGGGCATGGTGGCCCTGTGTTCTCCAGACACACGGCTCCGTTTCAGGCAGTGGAGGGACCCCAGCTCTGCGGAGCTGTGTCCAGTCCACGGGCCGCAGCGTGCGGCTGCCCTCCCGGGGGTCTGCCGGCTGTCCTCGCGGGTCCACATCCAGGGTTGGGGGCACCTGAGGCCCTGCCGGGCTGGGCTTCACAACTTCAGGATGCTGCTGTCCAGTAACTTTCCGTTTGAAGGCCAGTTTACTTTCCATTTGATGGGACAAAGTTTAACCCCCGAAGGTCTTAGAAGCAGAATGATCTGGGCAGAGACGAGGACCCCGTGGGCCACCTCCCACACCCCTGACAGGGAGAGGCCTCCGGCACTGGCAGGTGGGCCCTGCCGCGAGAGTGCTGGGCCCCGTGGGCACGCTGGCCCCTGTCCATGGTGAGGGCATCCCCACCCGCCGTGCCCTCAGGGTCACACACGAGCAAAATGAGAAGGCGCGAGGAAGGAGCTAGAGCCGGGCCGCCTCTGGGGCCAGGCTGCTTGGCGGCTGGTCTTGTTCGTTTTAAGTCCTTGCCCCACTCCGGGTAGGGGGCAGCCGCAAGGAGGACCCTGAGCAGGTGTGGGGGAGCAGTCACACCGCCCATCCCCGAGCCTGAAACAGCCTCCCTCTGGCTCTAACACCTGATGTGGTCAGGATAAGTTGGGGACAAAAGTGTCCTCTGAGCCCAGGCCCCTCGTGTGCGGTCCTGCGGGGCCCAGGGGCAGGTGAGAGCCCTGCTCTGTTAGCTCCATCGTGGTCTCCCCGACACCCCAGCCCCAGGCGTGCCCCCTGTACACGCTGCACGTTCCGGACGCCGACCGCAGGTCCCGCCTGCCTGACCTCTGTGGTTCCTTTGGAAACTTGGGGTGCAGAGGACCCCCTCCTGTGGTCCAGCGTGCCGGGTGCAGACAGATGCGGGTCTGCAGAATCACAGCCATGACTGGCCTAAAGCCTAGAGGACATTGTCAGCACAGACCGAGGCGCCGTTGCGATGCCTGCTGTCTCTTGGAGCGCACGCACAGGAGCGCCTCACCGCTTGTCCTTATCACCTACAGACTCAGCGACTGCAGTGAGGAAACGGCTGGTGTGCCTCTGACCCCCGCACACCAAAGCTTGCTGCACACTTTCCCCCAATTGTGCTTCTCGACCTGTAATAGAGATTCCCCCAGAACAGAGGCCCCCCAGGTCAGGCTTTACCGTGACCAGGACGCCCCTGACCAGCTCCTGGCTGACCCCCAGGCGGTGGACCCCCATCCTCAGGTGCGGGGCTGGCTGTTCACCCCTCCGTCTGGCAGAGATCGAGCGGGTTCTGCAAGGCCACACTCAGGGGCCCACCTCTTGGGGCCCGAGGAGCTCCGCTTGCACTGGAATTCGGGCCGGAGTGGGGTGGGGGGGCGTGTTTGTGCTGGGGAGGGGAGCAGGCCAGCCGCGCAGCGAGAACACCATGAGCTGCCTCTGCTGCCCCGCCGTCCGGGGCCCTCACAGTGCCCGTCCTGGGCAGTGGCTGCATCGCCAAATGCCAAGAAAAAGCCGGGGACCGAGTGCCAGTGAGACTCCCCGCGTGCCCCTCCGGTGCCTCCACACGGCCGCTGATAGCGAAATAAACCTCAGATGGCTCTTTAAAATCAGCATTTGGAGAATATTTTTCTCCTTTGAAAAGAGGAAAATGCCCCTGTAAGGCAAGCCGGAAAGGCGCTGCCCCGGGCTTTCTGCTCGAGTGGTCACGGCTTCGGCTGAAAGGGGCGGCCTGGTCGCCCTGAATGAGGGGCTCTGGCGGGTGTGGGAGCGGCCGAGCGCGAGGGGCCGGCCAGGCAGATGTGTATCCGCTGGGAGCCTGTGCAAGGGGGAGAAAGAAAGCGGTTTTTTAAGAAGTTTGCAGCAACCGCCTTTGGGCGAAGAATATGCGTTTCCTCCGAGTAAGCTGTCTGCCCGCCAGGCCTCCCCATTCACTGCTCTTAAGCCCCTTAGCACATTAGCATCTGGAAGGCCTCCTCGCGGCCCTCGGCGCGCCCAGGCAGGGTTGCTGGGGCCCTTGTTCTAATCCGGCCATTTGAAGGCGGCAGACTGATTTGTGACACATGAGTCCAAAAGCCACTTTGGGGGCTTGACCTGATTAACTGTGTGCCCTGAATGTCAATGCCCCCCCCCGCCCAGTGCTGGCCACCCAGGCCTGAGCCCCGCGCTCCGCCGCAAGGTGACTTCCCACGGGCGCCTGGATGAGCGGGCTTCTTCAGGTCAACATCAGTTGTTCTGTTGCGGCAGTCTTTCTTCTTTATCTTTTTCATAAAAACTGTGGGGACAAAAAAAAATAGTTCTATCGAGGTTTAACTTACACACAAAGCAGAATCTGGTTGTGGCCCCTGCAGCCTCTCTGGACCCTGCGGACGGACTTTCCCGAAGGGAGGCGCATGGCACCTGAGCCTGGCCGTCCCTCAGCCCCTCCCGAGCGGCTCTTTCTCCCCACTGCACGGGGGTCTGGCCAGTGCTGCGCTGCAGGCTCCGGGTTCGTCCTGACTTTGGGGAGGGACCCGGGTCACTTTCCTGCTGTGGCCTGTCCTTGCCCCATGCCCAGGGTGGGGCAGGGGCAGGTGCACCTGCTGGGAGGCCTCTGCCTCCCTGCCACCCTCCAGGTCCTGCCTGGCTGCCCTTCACCGTAGTGGCCGTGGGGGCCTCCTGGGCCCCTGGGTCCATGGAGCAGCCTGGACGGAGGGCAGAGGGGCCCGCCAGGAGTTCGGGAGGAGTGAGCCCCCAGCCCAGCTGGACAGCGAGGGAGGAGGGATCGGGTCGGGCCGCCGGGCGGCAAGTCTTGGACCCAATTCCTCTGTCTTTCCCAGACTCTCTGCACAAAGGCCACGATGCAGACAGTCCGGGCCGCGGACACCAACGAAGTCGTGAAGCTGATATTCCGCGAGTCGGACAACGACCGGAAGGTGAGCGCAGAGGGTGCGGCAGGCACCCTGGGGAGGTGCCCCGCCCTGGAAAGGGGGCCCACCTGCTCTCACGCCCCTCTGGACCCAGTGACCCAGCCTGTGGATGGGGGGGCCGTCCTGGGGAGGGCCCCTGCTCTGACATCCCACCCCAAACAGGTGATGCTCCAGCTGGAGAAGAAGCTCTTCGACTACTTCAACCAGGAGGTTTTCCGGGACGACAACGGCACTGCGGTGAGTCCTGCCGTGGGATGTGTGGCTGGTCCCCCGCCGCCGCTCCAGGTGGTGCTGACCCCCAGCCCTCCCATCCCTTCTGGCTGGGCCCTGCCTGGTGTGCCTCCTGCCTCACTGTCTTTGACGGGCAGCATGGCCCAGAGCCCTGGGGACCCCCCGGTGAGAGGCAGAGGCTGACAGCTCTGGGGGCAGACCCTCTGTTCAGGGCCCACCCACTGAGGCCTGCGCTCCCTTTGGAAAGAGGAGAGACTGTCTTGAGAACTTGAGAGATATCCTGTGCCACCAGCCCCGTGACTGTGTGTGTGTGTGAAGTGAACCACACGTGTGTGTGCAGAGAGAGGTACACGTGTGTGCAGAGAAGTACATGTGTGTGCAGTGATGTGCACACGTGTGTGCGGTGAGAAGTGCACGTGTGTGTGTGTGCATGGGCAGAGTAAAGTGCATGTGAACAGACCCCTGCAGCTCACACCCTGCCCCTGCCCTGTGAGCAGGTCCCTGCACAGACTGTCTGCACACAGGCAACGGGAGGGCTGGGCGAGGGCTGCCCGTGGTGTGACGTCAGCGGGACCTGCTTTGACCCATGCCTTTGGCGCCTGTGTGTTATCAGCAGGTCAGCCACGCCTGCAGGCAGCCTCCCCCACCAAGGTGCGCCCTGTGCCCCCTACTTCCTGAGGCCCTGGCTGCTCTTCCCGCCCTGGTGAGGCACTGTCTGTACCGCGGTCCCCACTTTCAGCTCCAAGTTACCCCACCAAGTCCCCTGTGACCTCTCAGGGCGGTCTTCACCCCAAAGGCCGGAACCATGTGCGGATTCAGGCCCTGTCTGTCCCTCCGCCCCCGCTCAGCCCTCTGTGCTCCGGGTGCCCCGGGAGCCCAGTCACCCGCGGACTCTGGGCAGCACCTCTGCGTCACATGTCCTCAGTGCCTCCCTGAGCAGGGTCCACCGTCTGCACCCAGAGGGGGGCACATCTGTCTGGATAGGGGACTGTCCAGCTGTCCGGCAGACCCTGCCAGTCCCAAGTCCCTGCGCTGAGCCCCTCGCCCTGCCCGCCTGCCCCTGGGAAGCCCCCATTGCCCGCCAGGACCCCTCACCCCTCATGTCCGTTGGCTTTGGGGCCTGGACTCTCCACCACCTAGTCTGCCCCCACCCCAGCCCCTGCCCCTGCCTCCTTCCTGCACCCCAGCCCCTCCGTTCCCTCCTGGCCTGGAGCTCAGCCAGGCCCAGTCGCATGGCCATCTGCTCAGGCCCAGCTTTGAGCCCACTTTGGGGGCCCAGCCCTCCTCTGCGAGGCTGCCTCCCCCGCTGCAAGGGTGCACCCTGGCCCCAGGTGCTCCCGAGTGTCCTCTGCCGCTTCCACCCACCTGGTGTACTTGGACACTCGGCCCACAGCCTGTGCACAGCTGGCTCCCCGGGGACCCTCGGGGCCCAGGGAGGTGGGCTCCTCCTGCGTCCCACAGCGTGGTGGGTGGGCAGAGGCAAGGCGCCCCTGGGCCCAGAGCCCCGCTGGCCTCCCTTACTGCCGGGGAAGCAGTCACACCCAGAAACGACAGACACCACCTTAGACGTGACTTTTATTTCCGTATTAATTTACCCTGTGAAACTGTGTCTTTCAATGTGGAGGAAAGTTAATGTGAATATCTGGGAGAAGTTTGAGTGTGCCCGTAGGATGAAAGGACGTGATGGAGGCGAAGCAGAGATGAGGCCTCCACGAGGGTTTCTGTGGGGCCCCTGGGCCCCCTGGTCCGGTCAGGAAGCTCGGGGGCGGAGGCCTCATGCCTCCCGGTGCAGGGCCGGCCCCACAGGAACTGCAGCACCTCCAGTGTTCTTGCCTGGAGAATCTCAGGGACGGGGGAGCCCAGCGGGCTGCCATCTGTGGGGCCGCACAGAGTCAGACACGACTGAAGCGACTCAGCAGCGGCAGCAGCAGCAGGAGGCGGGCGTGCAGACCCCCAGGGGCCTCTGGACAAGCGCTCACCTTCAGGGTGAGACGCCCGCCAGGATGGATGTGCGGCTCGGCCGCAGCCCCGGGTCCATCGCATCCTTGATCAACCACTGGTCTTGTTCCCGCCTGACAGAAATTTAATTCAAGCTGGCTCTGAAAATAATTATTGTATTTTAAGAGTAGTAATCATCGGCCGGGACATGATTGACTGTGTCCATGCCTATTGACTTTTTCTATGATTTATAGCTTTGTTTAGTCGATATTCCATCGAAATTGTATAATTAATTATAAGTGTGGCTGTCAGGGCGGCAGGATGGAGTGCCCTGGTGAGGATTTGGAGAGATTAAATTCTCTGCGGCTGTCCCAGGGCAGGTGCGGGAGTGTTCCCGGCGCTCAGCCCGTCGGATGGAGATGTTTTCTCTGTGTGTAGCACCTGCTTCGGCTCTGCCGCATCGATTTTCCAGCCTCCCCTTCATCAGCGCCGCGCCTCTGCAGCAGCAGAGGAAGGCGCGCGGCCCGGACCTGCCTGATGGACACAGCCGGCCGCTTCGTCACTGTCCACACACACCCCGTGCTGTTCCTCACTTTGTAATCAAGAAGAGTGTTTAAGATACATTTGAAATTGGTTATCAGGCTGTGAAAAATCTCAAAGAGATACAGATTATCATTTCAACAGAAATGCAATACCGTTCCTGAAACACGGCATGCCGGCCTCCCTTGGACGTGGGGCAGAGAGCCCTCCACGGTAGCAAGAGTCCAAGAGGTCAGATCACGGAATGCTTGATAAAAATTCTGAGACCATTTAAAGGAAACAGAGAAAGAATCAGAAACACGAACACCATACGCTCAAGAATCCAGGCAGATGAAGACACACAGCGGCTCTCTCAGCAGCCAGGGAGCGGAGAGTCCGGACGGATGGAGCGGGCGGGCATGGTGCTCATGTGGTGGGCCGTGGGTGGGACACAGGACGGACGCTTGGAGCTGGCGGGGGTGGAAGGCGCGGTCCTCAAGAGCTGAGGGCGTCCGGAGCAGGACACCAAACGCCAAGACTGAGAGCAGCCCCAGCGCCAGGCCCCCACGGAGGGATGCTGGCGGTGGGCCTCTGGTGGTGGGCCTCCGGGGGCGATGAGCCACGATGCTGGCGGACTGCTCGGGCGTCAGGGCCGTCCTGAGCTGTGAGGCCGAGCATTCACGCTCGGGAGGCTGTGGATGGCATGCCCGCCGTCTCCCTGTGGGGGCCCCCAGCTCCCTCGAGTGTGCTGTGAGGGTGTCTCCAGGCACACGTGTTACCTCCCCTCCCCCATCCCTCTCTGCACCCCACTTCTGGCCCTGCACCCCTGGGCCCCCAGCAGGGCCATCGTGGGTGCTGAGTGGGGCGAGGTTTGCCACTGGTGCCTCTTGGCAGACGTAGCCTCACGGTGGCAGCCGGGGGACCCAGCCTCCAGCCTCACCAGGCAGGGTCGGTGCTTGGTGGCCACTGGGATCAGGCGGCTGTGTCTGAAGCGTCCTGTTTGTGCAAAAGGAGCCTCGGTCCCCCCACCCCCGTAAAACCCCCAGGAGCTCCTGCCGGGAGGTATTCGGCCTGCTTCCCTCTGACTCACCTCAGGAGAGCACCCGGCTGAGGGCTGGCTTGCTGCCCGCGGGCTCCGCAGGTGGCCCCCTGTGGGGGCTCAGGGGGAGCCTGACACCCAGGGTTGCTGTGCACACACGGCATGCAGCTCGCAGGGCTGAGATGGCGGGAGGTGAGGGGGCCATGTGGCCTCGGGCCTGTGCGATGCCACGCTCCCCCACGCTGCCGAGGGCGTAAGCGGTGACCACGTGCCCAGGGTGCGCGTGGCCGCAGGGCCTGCCTCCTGGAGGCGCAGTGCCTGTGGACATGGCTCTGAGGGGCCCACCAGGCCAGTTCCATTTGTCACCCTCCAGCCAAGGCCTGCGCCCGAGAGCGCCGCTCCACCGGGGCGGAACTGCATCCCTGCAGCTGGACCCTGCCTTCGGGCGAGGGCACCTCGGAGTGGCTCCAGCGTGGCTGCGGCCGCGCCCTGCGTGCTCAGCAGGGCGAGGGGGCCCCGGCTGGTCAGCACCGGGCCTCACCCTGGGGTCTGCAGGACCGTCCGGCCACATGCCTGCGCAGCCCTCGCTCACGGCCCAGGTGGTGTGCAGGGCAGGTGCTGGGGCCCGAAGTCACGGTGTCCCTGCCCAGGCTGGCCCATGCCCCCAGGAGCACAAGCCCGAGTGACCCTCGTCTCCTTTCTCTTCCTCAGCTCTTGGAGTTCACAGAGAGCTGTCTGTGTTTAAGGACAGACTGTATGAACTGGACATCTCGTTCCCTCCCAGGTAAGGACCGCCCACTTGCTGGCCCACAGGGCGCCTCCCGTCCGTGCTTCTGTGCCCCCGTGCCTCCTCCCGCCCCCTCCCCAGCCTGGAGAGCGTGGCAGGGGCTGCTCCCCTTGGTGCCAACATGGCCTCCCAGAGGCGCCTACGAGGGGCCGCTGAGGCAGCTCCGGGCTCTGGATCTTTCTGGGGCCGCCGGGGTGCGGGTGCTGGTTCTTGGGTATGTGAGCTTTCGTGGTGTTTGGCTCTGGAGTTTACAGAATCCTGAAATCCGCAGCAGTAGCAGCGTGCTCCTCCCTGCCCCGCCCGGGGCTGCAGAGGGGCTGGGTGGGGGTGCCCGGAAAGAGAGCTGGTTACGGAATGGCCCAGGACACTCAGCCCGCTCAGCCACCCCAGGCCCATCCGGAGGACACGGACGCCCCCTACGGCTGCTCCCCCTGTCTCTGCCCTTTTATAGATGCCAAGTGGGAATTCTTACCACTTGGGAGATAATGGGCCTTGAGCAGTTTCAGGGAATTGTCCTCGGGGGGCGGGGCTGCTGCGGGTAGGGCTGGGAGCGCTGTCTGCCCCCCGACCCCCATCTGTGCCAGGCCCCGCGGGAGGGAAACACATCAGATCCATGTCAGAGATCCTCCCTGGCTCCCCGCGAAGCTCACTCTGCTTCCTGAGCCTCACTCCGGAGGTCAGACGTCCGCTGGACTTGGGACTCCCTGTGAGTCCAGACTGGCTGAGGTGTCTGGGTGCCTGCCGCTCACCGTCAGCGCCCAGACCAGTGATTCGAGGTGCAGGGGCCAGAGAGGCAGGGATGTGGCCCCCGGGGACCTGGCAGGTGCCCAGCAGGAGCTCTGATGCCCAGGAGCCTATGACTTAGCAGCTGGGCCTGCGTGGGTGGCCGCAGCAGCGTGTCCAGGAGCTGCCCCACCACATCGTCCCCGGGCTCTGACGCCGCGAAACGACGTGGAGTTGTGCTGACTCGTGCCGCCCGGGACCACTGGCAGCTGAGCCGTCCTGAGGGGCCGGTTTCCCCTCGCCCTCCGTGGGTGGTGCGGGGGTCCGCGGCATCTCTCCCGCTTGATCAGGGTCCACACGCCTCCCTCAGGGCTGCGGCCTGGCCAGGAGGAGGAGCTGCGGACATACACCTCCGGAGCAGCCCAGCAGGTGGCTGTGCCTGAGCTTCTCCAAACCCCACAGCCTGGACGTTCAGCCAGGCACAGAGCGCAGAAGGCGCGGGGGCAGGGGCCCCAGGACCCTGTGGTCCGCTCAGGTGGCCGAGGGACAAGCCCCCATCCCCCAGGCAGCAGAGAGACAGGCATTTCAGGGCTGAGAGGTGCCCATTGGCCTGCACACGTTTCAGCCAGGCCCCAGGGGTGGGCTCTGGGAAGGGGCGTGGCCCCCAGCAGGGCGTGGGCGTGGCCTGGTCTATGAGATCCTGCCGGTGGGCTGGGGGTGGGGATACTTTGGTGCCAAGTGGGAGAAACTCCAGGGCGGTGTCCGCGCTGTGGGCACCCGGATGTCACCTGCCCTCTGGGGCTCAGCTGCCTCGGGCCTGACGGGCTCGTGCGACCTGAGACATCCTGCCCTTGTCCTGGAATCATGGACGTCCTGTGAGCTGGCCGGTGTGTTACGGCCATGCCAGCTCTCCAGGAACGGCGTCCTGTCCCTGCAAGCACGTCTCGGCCAGAGACCTTTCTCTGGCTGGAGGTGGTGCTGCCCCTTGAGGGGAGGTGGTCTGGGAGGGACGGGGTGGGGGCCACTGGGAGGCCCATCGGTCTAGGGGTCAGACTTTCACCGTTTAACTGGGAAGTAGCATTTCAGGTTCTCTGAAGTGGGAAAGGTCAGGGTTTACAGACTAAGCCTTGGGCTTCCTGAGATGAGGGTCCCCGCCCACAGCCCCTGACCTCCCAGCCTGCATGCAAGGCCTAAGTCTCCAAGGCAAGGCCATCCAGGCCACTGCCTGGGAGATGTGTATAAGAGACAGCCTTAGACGTGACTTTTATTTCCGTATTAATTTACCCTGTGAAACTGTGTCTTTCAATGTGGAGGAAAGTTAATGTGAATATCTGGGAGAAGTTTGAGTGTGCCCGTAGGATGAAAGGACGTGATGGAGGCGAAGCAGAGATGAGGCCTCCACGAGGGTTTCTGTGGGGCCCCTGGGCCCCCTGGTCCGGTCAGGAAGCTCGGGGGCGGAGGCCTCATGCCTCCCGGTGCAGGGCCGGCCCCACAGGAACTGCAGCACCTCCAGTGTTCTTGCCTGGAGAATCTCAGGGACGGGGGAGCCCAGCGGGCTGCCATCTGTGGGGCCGCACAGAGTCAGACACGACTGAAGCGACTCAGCAGCGGCAGCAGCAGCAGGAGGCGGGCGTGCAGACCCCCAGGGGCCTCTGGACAAGCGCTCACCTTCAGGGTGAGACGCCCGCCAGGATGGATGTGCGGCTCGGCCGCAGCCCCGGGTCCATCGCATCCTTGATCAACCACTGGTCTTGTTCCCGCCTGACAGAAATTTAATTCAAGCTGGCTCTCCTCGTGTTTAAAACCATTTTCCTCACCATTGGGTGGCACTCACAGCCCTGTGTCTGGACGGCTGTCCCAACACTGGGAGCGTGTCAGCAGAAGCAGCTGCAGGGACGTGGTGAGACGGTGGCCGTGTGGTGCCCAGACACGTTCTCTGCCTGCCAGAAAACATGTGATTCCAAGAGTGCTGCCTGTGTGTGTGCAGGCGTGAGCTCCTGTGCACACGTGTGTAGGGTGTGTGCACAGAGGGTCGTGCATGGGTGTGTTCACTGTGTGCACGGTGTCAGCACGTGTGCCTGATGAGGCCCCTGCATGGGTGTGAGTGCATGTGTGTGCAGCACGTACTTGTGTGGGTGTGTGTGCAGGAGGCATGTGGTTGGTTACAGACTGGTTGCATGTGTTTGTGCGTGCATATGTCTGCATGTGTGCATGTGATATCCATAGGGCACAGATGTGGGTGTGCACAGGTGTGAGTGTATGTACATGGTGTGGACGCACATGTGTGTATGCAAACATGGTTATACAGGCACATGTGTGGATAGGTGGGTATGTGTGCATGGGTGTATGCAGCGTGTCTTGTGGGTGTGGGATGTGGGTTGTGTGTGCACATGTGCTTGGGTACACATATACCTGGGCCTGTATGTGGTATGTGCGTGTGAATACATGTGTGTACAGGTGTGCATTGCATAGGTGTGGGTATGTGTGTGCATGAGCTCCATGTGCACATGTGCATGGTATTTCACATATGAGCAGGCAGGTATTGGTGTGTATAGATTTTTACATGCGGGTGTGTGCATGATGTGTTCATGAGTTTTTGTGTATGTGGTATAAAACTCATGTGTATACATGTATACATGTGTGTTTCCTAGGTGTATGCATTCCCTGGGAGTGTTACCTAGATGTATGGCTAGGGTGTGTACCTGGGTGTATTACCTGGAGGCTGTGTACCCGGATGAGTGTGTCCCTGGGTGGGTGTGTACCTGGAGGCTGTGTACCCAGATGAGTGTGTACCTGAGTGGGTGTGTACCCAAGTGGGTGTGTACTTAGAGGCTGTGTACCTGGGTGAATGTGGACCTGGGTGGGTGTATACCCAGATGGGTGTGTACCTGGAGGCTGTGTACCTGGGTGGGTGTGTACCTGGAGGCTGTGTACCCAGATGAGTGTGTACCTGACTGAGTGGGTGTGTTCCCAAGTGGGTGTGTACTTAGAGGCTGTGTACCTGGGTGAATGTGGACCTGGATAGGTGTGTACCTGGGTGGGTGTATACCCAGATGGGTGTGTACCTGGAGGCTGTGTACCCGGATGGGTGTGTTCCTGGAGGCTGTGTACCTTGGTGGCTGTGTACCTGGGTGGGTGTGTTCCTGGAGGCTGTGTACCTTGGTGGCTGTGTACCTGGGTGGGTGTGTACCCAGATAGGTGTGCTGCCAGGTATTCAGGGATGTCCTCGGGCACATCTGCCTGCGCAGGGCATCCTGTGCCTGGGCTCTACCACGCTGCCCTCTTTCTGGTTAAAAGGTGGAACCTCCTGGCTCTGTTGCTTCTGTCGTGGCTGAACCCCATGGGGATCTGTCCAGAGGCAGCACTGGCCAGGGAGGGCGACCACGTCCCGGTCTGCCCCTGTGGCCTGTCACAGAGAAGGGCCGCGCTGGCTCCTCTCCACACTCACCAGGCCTGCATCATCCTGACTGTCCTGTGACAGCGACTCCTGCTCCGCTCGGGCCAGGTGGTCGGGACAGAGGCCCGTGGGCTCCGGGGCTGCGGGCTCTCGGCGTTTGTGGGGACGGCCTGTGCTCCGCTGGCTGCCCAGCTTTGGCGTCTCTGGGGGGCAAGGGGTGGTGGACAGTGTCTGTTGAGGGACAGTGGCCACGCCAGGGCATCCAGGTTGTCAACCAGGGAATTGCACGCCATGGGCACCACTGGTGCCAGCAGACAGGTGATGCTGTGGCAACAGGATACTAAGTGGCATTCTCCGGCTGGCACAGCTGGCTTTCAGAGCCTCTCTGCACCTCATCCCCGCCGTGAACACACTCCAGGCCACACTGTCACTGGCTTGAAAACAAAGACCCAAGGGTGCGAGTGAGACAGCTTAGCGGGCTCTCCCACTGAGGCACGGCAGTGGCTTCCCATGGTGCGGAAGCTTCTCCTCACCCCGCATGCAGGCTGTCCAGACCCCTGCCCTCAGGACAGCCCCTTCCAAACCTCCTTTCCCTGAGGTCTGAGGGTCCCACCTTCACGTGCTCCCCACTCCTCCCACTGACTCCTAAACCGGGTCGAGATCCAATCCGGGAATCATTCCTGTGGCCTCTGCCTGTGCCGTGTGGGGCAGGGCCACGCCGGCACCGTGGCAACAGCAGGTAGTGTGTCTGTGTGGCCATGACCACCTCCAACAGTGGGTAGATGCTGAAACAGGTGTGGGAGCAAACAGGAAGCAGGGTCCCGGACGGCTGGCTGCGATCGGGCACCCAGGCTGAGAGTGGGCTGCTGAGCCCCCTGCGAAGGGCTCTGCCTAAGTATGTGCCTTGGGGCAACCGTGACCAACACTGGGCACAGGCACACCTCCTGGTTCCACCCAGGCAGAGTGTCCAACTCCCAGAGGGACTCATCCCTTCCCAAGTACGGACGAGTGCTCTACATGGGGAGAGATGCTTTTACAGGACAAATTATTATGGAAAAAGCTCCAGTGTTCACTTTAGTGAAAAACAAAAATGCGTATAACATAGGGACAGCATGCATGGGAAAGATGGGGCCGCGGGGGCCACCTCCCTGCAGCGGACAGGCCGCCTTCATGTGAAAGGTCAGGAGGTGCTGCTTGGGCTTCTCTGGGGTCCCTGATCAGAGCTGGACCACGTGTAGGTTCTTGTCTGTAATGGTAAATATAAAATGGTGACATTCGATCAAGAAGGCTGTGTGCCCGGCCAGGACGTTTGTCTGTCCAGCTGGTCCAAGGCTCCCACACACGGGGGCACAGGATGTGTGCTGAGAGGGAAGGAACGGGTCTGCCAGCCAGCCGCAGGCATCGGTGCAGGTCTGTGCTTTAGGCCGCGTCCAGAAGCAGAACCGCATTGGGAAGACGAGCCGCGGGGGTTTATCTGAAGTGCTGGGAGGGACAGTGCGGGACTCAGCTCTGGAAGCTTCTGTCGCCTCTCCATCCTCTGCACAAGCTGGACCTTTCTGGGGTGCGGGGCCGCGTGGAGGAGGGGCTGGGGGCTGGCGAGCGGCTGCTGACCGCTCCCCCACCCTGTCTCCCCAGCTACCCGTACAGCGAGGACTGCAGCCAGGGCCGGCAGTACATGAACACCCGCTGCCCCGCCTGGTGTGACCGCGTCCTCATGTCTCCGTCGGCCAAGGAGCTGGTCCTGAGGGTTTTCATGTGAAAGGTCAGGAGGTGCTGCTTGGGCTTCTCTGGGGTCCCTGATCAGAGCTGGACCACGTGTAGGTTCTTGTCTGTAATGGTAAATATAAAATGGTGACATTCGATCAAGAAGGCTGTGTGCCCGGCCAGGACGTTTGTCTGTCCAGCTGGTCCAAGGCTCCCACACACGGGGGCACAGGATGTGTGCTGAGAGGGAAGGAACGGGTCTGCCAGCCAGCCGCAGGCATCGGTGCAGGTCTGTGCTTTAGGCCGCGTCCAGAAGCAGAACCGCATTGGGAAGACGAGCCGCGGGGGTTTATCTGAAGTGCTGGGAGGGACAGTGCGGGACTCAGCTCTGGAAGCTTCTGTCGCCTCTCCATCCTCTGCACAAGCTGGACCTTTCTGGGGTGCGGGGCCGCGTGGAGGAGGGGCTGGGGGCTGGCGAGCGGCTGCTGACCGCTCCCCCACCCTGTCTCCCCAGCTACCCGTACAGCGAGGACTGCAGCCAGGGCCGGCAGTACATGAACACCCGCTGCCCCGCCTGGTGTGACCGCGTCCTCATGTCTCCGTCGGCCAAGGAGCTGGTCCTGAGGGTGAGTGAGGCCTGGGGGGCTGGCTGGGGGCCGGGCCCGGGCTGGGGGCGCCCTCCTGCCACCCGTCCCCGGGCTGGGACATAGCCCAGGTTCTGGAGTCAAAACAGCATAAATGGTCGGTCGCCAGGACGTCGGGAGCTGTTCCAGTTTATTGCATGCTCGGAGCAATCAACGGGCTCTTGTCCTCGAAAGAGCTCCTGAGCTGTGAAGTCTTCCTATTTCCTTAAGTTGTAAATCTGAGCTGAGTCACACGTACGCCAGGGGTTGGAGGCTGCGTGCAGTGCTGGGGCTGTCTCTTATACACATCTAGATGTGTATAAGAGACAGGCATTCCAGTTCCTGTAGCCTCTCGATTCCTGGGGTTTTCAATGCCCACATTTAACACAGAAGGACTGCTCTCAGGAATCAATATCTGCACTGGTTTTGTCAACACCATCAGTGAAAAAATACAATAATGAAGTGCATTGATTCATGAGGGCAGCAGTTCGGCCTCTGAGTGACATCGGCCTCTGAGTGACATGGGCAGCCAGTTAGGAGGGGGCGGGTAGTCCCCCGCCCTCAACCCAGGACGTCCAGGGCTCTGTCACCACCCTGCACGGCCCCTGCACTTGTTATGAGGGGTCCCATATCTGCCCCCCGGGGCCCAGACCCTCATCCAGAGGTGCAGCTGGGAGGGCGGAGCTTCTGGGATGAGCCCGGTGCGCACCGACTCCCGCCAAAGCCCCGGTGGCCCCCCTGTGGAAGATCTTGCTGGCCTTTCCGAGGCGGGTGGCCCTGGACGCCTTGCTGTGAGCCAGCTTCTTGGGAGAGACCTCCTGGACCAGGCTGGGTGCATGGGATCTGCACTGAGCACGCCCTGACAGGGCCTGGGGGCCAGCTGGAGAACTGGCGGGCAGGCCCCAGAGTCCAGCACAGAGGATGGGCCGTGGGCTCTCCCATGAGCAGGCTTTACGACGTAAGCTGCACGGGACAGACGGGCCCTGACTACACAGACCCTGCACGCGTGTGGCCCCAGACTCAGCCCCACGCTCTGCTGGGCCTGCCCCGAGGGCTCCGCAATGGGGCGTGAGGAGGCAGAGTGGACAGTGGACACGGTGGGTCACCCCTGCTGGCTCTGAGCGCACTGGGCCGGCGGAGCCCAGAGCTGCGGCCAGAGCGGGCACCTCGGGGCAGAGAGGAGGTGAGGGGCGCCTCCAGGGAGGAGGCGTCTTGCAGTGGAGCCACCGGGGCAGCCAGAGGGCCTGGCGTTGGGAGGCGCCCGGGGCTGCGGAGCCCAGGCAGGCGGACGGACGGCCACTCCCCGCCATGGCCTCGTCTCCGCTCCAGGGCTGCGGGTCTGATGCTGCAGACCTGGGGGATGGAGCCTGCTGGGCGGCCCGTCGTGGGGAGGGCCCGGAGCCTACCTGGCTGGGGCTGCCCCAGCGGGCCCTCCCCTGGGCTCCCGCGGTGGTGGGCGTCACCGGCCCGGCAGCCACCTCGCCCGTTTCCGCGGCGTCATCCATCATGCCACACTCGGTCAGCTCAGCATCATGTCGGTTCCGCTTCCCGCCTCGAACACAGAGGGGGCGGCTGCCATGATGGATGCGCAGGGAGGTGTGCAGAGCCCGCTGTTTATCTGTCCCGCGATTATGCACTTGGAAATCCACACGTTTATGCTGCCTTTGTAAATTACACGCGGCGCTTGATGAATGCTCCCCACTCCAGGGAGGCGCCGTGCCCGTCACGCGCCTGCAAGGCGCCTGTTGTCGCAGTTCCTGGCAGGCGACCACGCTGGAGACAGAGCTGGCCTCACGCTTCCTGCCGCATCAAGGACGATTCAGTTCATAGTATCGGAGGCTTCAGCGCGGCAGTGAAAGCTCTGCCCAACTGGAGCTGGAACGCCCGCCAGTGGAGCACCTGGGCAGCGCCAAAGGCGGGCGGGCGGGAGGCCTGTGCACGTGGCCCCGCTCTAGTGGCCGCTGGGTGTGGCCCCGTGGCCTTCAGGGGCATCTGTTCTCTGAACAGGGAGTTCTGGGCCAAAAACAAATGCCAAGGGGGAAACGGAGACCAAGTGGGCTTCTTGGGTGCCAGGGGCACAACTGGAGAGAGAGCTCCCATCTGCCCTGATGGCCGTAGGCAGAGGCCAGGCCAGCACCCAGGGAGCGTTGCCTCCAGCCCCTAAGGAAGGTTGCCGCCCTCTCGAGGCCGGACCCCTCCCACCCTGCGAGCAGGGGCCGAGTGCTGCCCGGCGCCTCCAGCCGCTCCCTCTTGGGGCTTGCCCTGATGGCCGTAGGCAGAGGCCAGGCCAGCACCCAGGGAGCGTTGCCTCCAGCCCCTAAGGAAGGTTGCCGCCCTCTCGAGGCCGGACCCCTCCCACCCTGCGAGCAGGGGCCGAGTGCTGCCCGGCGCCTCCAGCCGCTCCCTCTTGGGGCCAGCTGCTCACTGGCGGTTCTGAGCCGGCTGCAGCCCCACGGAGGAGAGGGCAGGGTGGCGAAGGGTCCCACAGCCCCAGGGGCTGTCTCCGCTGCTCCCCAGGAAGCCCCCCATTTCTGCCTCCCGCATCTCTTCCTCTGTTTGTTTTTCCCAGTCGGAGAGCGAGGAGAAGGTTGTCACCTACGACCACATCGGGCCCAACGTCTGCATGGGAGACCACAAGGTGACTGGCCGGTGCGGGGGCGGTGGTGGGCAGTGGGCTGTCAGGCGCTTCTCCTAACCCCCTTCTCCTCCTCCTGGTCCGGCTTCACAGACATTTAGTTTCAATGAAGCGCCAGCAGGCAGGTAGGTAGGGGGTGCTGAGGCAGGCAGGGAGGAAGGCGGAAGAGGCTGGCTCAGCGAGACGGAATTCGTGTTGGAGACGGAGACTGTCCCTCCGGAGGTGCTTCCAAGCCTGCACCCAAGCGTCCTACTGGCCTCTGCCCCGCCGCCCCGGGAGGGGGGGCATGTCCGTGTCCCTGCCCAGCTTCAGGGAACCGCCCAGTGTTCCGGGACCAGCCTTGGACGTGTGACTCTGCCCAGCCCCCAGCCTGCAGCCCCTCCGAGGGGAGTGGGGCCATGGGTCCCCCGTTCCCGGCGGCCCGGGAGAGACGGTCACCGCTTCCCCTTGTCAGGCCGGCTGCCCACCCGGCCCAGTGGCTGGATCCCAGGCCAGGCTCTGTCCTTCCCCACGTTCTCAGGGCCTGAATCACGGCTCTGAAATGAGCTTTTACACCGGTTTCCATGTGGAAATAATGCTGCCTTAACAGCACGACGGCCGTCTGCCTTCCGCCGCGGGTCGCCCACGGCCAGCTCCCCAGGACAGGGTCCGGCGCTGGGCCCGCTGGCTGTGGACACTCGGCCCTGACGGCCTCTCCTCTCCCCACAGCCCGTGTTCCTGGCCTTCCGCATCGCGCCCGGGGCAGGTAAACCTCACGCACGCGTGCCCAAGTGTTGTGTGGTGCAGTGACGTGGTGGTAAATATGCCTCCTTCCCTCGAGTTCACCTTTCTGAGCTTTTCCTGGTGTGTGTGTGCCCGTAACCAACGCCTGATTCCACGGCAGGGAGGCGATGCCAACGCCTCGAGGGGACCCCCGGCGAGACCCCCCTGTAGCACGCGGGCCCACGTCCTCCGACAGCTGCGTCCAGACCCGCCCGAGCGCCACCGCTAGACGGCCGGCCCCACACTCTGCTTCAGCCCCGGACGGCGCTCCGGACAAGCCTCACATACCTCACCGTCCTGTCTGTCCATGTGGCATCAAGTAGAGGCATTGGGTTTTTTTTTTTAACGAGTCACAGTCCTGTTGCCAAAACTCTAATAGACAGCAAAAAGATCTGTATTTTAGACGTCACGGTTTTCGATTTTTAATCATTGTCAGCGTGGAGGAGCTTCTCGGGCGCAGAAGCGCCGTGGGGCTGGGAGTCGCCCCACGGCGGGGGCTGAGGGCCCCGCGTCACTTCTGGAGGCCCTCCCGTCAGCCACTCCACTGCCATGTTACATGGTTTTTGAATCACACTGCAGCTGCTTCCCATTTTTATATATATAAATATATATAAATATATACTTTTTAAAAATAATTTATAAACCTTACCAAAACTTACGCTAAGAGACTTTCAGTATGGACGCTTGAGTGTCATATCAGCAGTAGAACCGGGTCTGGGGGCTGGTCACCCGCACGTCCACACACAGAGCTGCCAGACCGGGACCGCGCCCAGCGGCGCCGTGGGGCTCGGGCGGCCCGCGGCTCTCACGCAAGCAGTCAGACTCCTAGGCTTCCTGCTGTGTAATATTAAGAACTGAATGTGAAGTTCATAGCTAGCCCGGGTGTACCTTTCAAGGATTTTGTAAACCGTTTTGTCCGTCTTTTGTTACTGTACTATGGTGCCAAGTATTCTACGTAAAACAATAATATCACGGGAGAAATAAAAATAGCCTAGTCTGCTTCTGATAGAAACCGCTTTTAACATGGGCTGTACATAAACTATTAAGAGAAACAAACTGTCCGCGTCCCCGGTCGCCGCGCCTCCTGCGGCCCGTCGTGACCCTGCCGCATCCCCGACACCTGGCGCGGCGGTCAGAGGTGGCGCCCAGCCCGAGGGTGAAACACAAATGACGTTTATTGATCTGCTTTAACACTACAGCGCTCTCGGGCTGGGTGCCGGCGCCGGGAGAGGCTTGGTTTAGGTGAGTCTCTACCGAACGAGCGGTTTGGCATCCACCGGCTGAGTCTGCCTCCTCGACAGAATGATCTGGATGTGTGTCAAGCTGTGGCCACTGCGTCTGCATGCTGCACGGCCGCCGCGGCCCACGGTGATTTCTGTGCAGCAGGGTTTCAGCTGTTGGTCACTCTGGAGGCCTTGGAGATGGCCGCTCCGGCCCCTAAGCAATAAAATCGATCTTGGTGGAAACACTGCTTGAGTGTGCTCCCTTCTCCGGCGCCCGGGTCCTTCGCAGGCTGCAGTGCAGGCCACCTCGTCCGCAACCCGGGCCCCGCGTCCTGTCGGATTCTGTCATAAAGCTGAGCCGCGGTGGGAAGCAGAAAGAAGGTCTTTTGAACTGTTGACTGCAGAGGTACCTACTGGGATTTACCCCTCAGCATTTTTTAAATGAAATTACATAAATGCATTGCTTTCCTCAAACTTTAAAACTAGAAATTCCTTTGCTCCTAGCTTAGAGTGGGGCTGGGAGTCGCCCCACGGCGGGGGCTGAGGGCCCCGCGTCACTTCTGGAGGCCCTCCCGTCAGCCACTCCACTGCCATGTTACATGGTTTTTGAATCACACTGCAGCTGCTTCCCATTTTTATATATATAAATACATCTAAATATATACTTTTTAAAAATAATTTATAAACCTTACCAAAACTTACGCTAAGAGACTTTCCAGTATGGACGCTTGAGTGTCATATCAGCAGTAGAACCGGGTCTGGGGGCTGGTCACCCGCACGTCCACACACAGAGCTGCCAGACCGGGACCGCGCCCAGCGGCGCCGTGGGGCTCGGGCGGCCCGCGGCTCTCACGCAAGCAGTCAGACTCCTAGGCTTCCTGCTGTGTAATATTAAGAACTGAATGTGAAGTTCATAGCTAGCCCGGGTGTACCTTTCAAGGATTTTGTAAACCGTTTTGTCCGTCTTTTGTTACTGTACTATGGTGCCAAGTATTCTACGTAAAACAATAATATCACGGGAGAAATAAAAATAGCCTAGTCTGCTTCTGATAGAAACCGCTTTTAACATGGGCTGTACATAAACTATTAAGAGAAACAAACTGTCCGCGTCCCCGGTCGCCGCGCCTCCTGCGGCCCGTCGTGACCCTGCCGCATCCCCGACACCTGGCGCGGCGGTCAGAGGTGGCGCCCAGCCCGAGGGTGAAACACAAATGACGTTTATTGATCTGCTTTAACACTACAGCGCTCTCGGGCTGGGTGCCGGCGCCGGGAGAGGCTTGGTTTAGGTGAGTCTCTACCGAACGAGCGGTTTGGCATCCACCGGCTGAGTCTGCCTCCTCGACAGAATGATCTGGATGTGTGTCAAGCTGTGGCCACTGCGTCTGCATGCTGCACGGCCGCCGCGGCCCACGGTGATTTCTGTGCAGCAGGGTTTCAGCTGTTGGTCACTCTGGAGGCCTTGGAGATGGCCGCTCCGGCCCCTAAGCAATAAAATCGATCTTGGTGGAAACACTGCTTGAGTGTGCTCCCTTCTCCGGCGCCCGGGTCCTTCGCAGGCTGCAGTGCAGGCCACCTCGTCCGCAACCCGGGCCCCGCGTCCTGTCGGATTCTGTCATAAAGCTGAGCCGCGGTGGGAAGCAGAAAGAAGGTCTTTTGAACTGTTGACTGCAGAGGTACCTACTGGGATTTACCCCTCAGCATTTTTTAAATGAAATTACATAAATGCATTGCTTTCCTCAAAACTTTAAAACTAGAAATTCCTTTGCTCCTAGCTTAGAGCTGAGAGAAGAGTTTTTACACATAATTTTTTTTAAAGTTCTCTCTTAAAAAGAAAACCAGTCTGTGGAAAGCATCTGTTTTAAAATTGGTGCAGTTGCGCGGAAAAAAAAAAAAAAAAGCCTTTTACTAACATTTCCAATAATGACTTCCCAGATCAATCTTACAGTGATATAACCCTTTATCTTTAACTCTTAAAACTAACACCAGCCACGCCCGAGAAGCTGCAGCCACGGGGAGCATCCAGGCTGGGCTCCCCTGTGAACCAGAGAGCCAGCTGTTCACCAGATCCTCGCCTCTGAGGTGGGGGTGAAGAACAGGCCACAGAGGAGGGCGTGGGGGTCTGGCTGGTGGGGGCACCGTGGGGTGCAGGCTGAGCTGCCCTGCCCGGGAAGGGGACAGGCTCAAGGGGCTGCCAGACACGCTTGTGCTGCCAACCCCAGGACCCCCAGAGAACTTCGGGCTGCTGGCAGAATTACTGGGGGCTTCTCTTTGTAGTCTTTTGAGTTAAGTCGCACTTTCCACCCATAAAAAATCTAAATAATAGCAGCGGATCAGCTATATTGCTGATGAGATTAAAACCTGATTTATTTCACCCAATGTTAAGTTTAGCGCGACTTCCCAAGTCTGCAGCTACTAAGGCTGGGCGGGTTGAATCTACATAATCAGACCAGAGCAGGTGGGCAGGAACCGGGCCCAGCGGAGCCCTTCACCAACCCCACACCCAAACACAGCTGCCGCGCAGGGTGGGACGGGCACCGGGAATGTTTAAACCTGCCCAAACCTCATCCACCGTAGCCGCGAAAGGAGGGCCCTAGCCTCGGGGTGGCTGGAGAACAAGAGGCCCTACCTGCTCCCTGCTCCGCCCCGCGCCGTCGTCGGCTCCGCTCCGGCCCGCCGAGTCCCGAGTCCGGCTCCTCGCGGCTCCCGGCCGGGCGGCCCCTTCCCTCAGCGGACGGCCCGAGGGTCCGCGGGGCCGGGACGCCTTCCCGGCGCGGGTCCTCTCGGCGCGCTCGCTCCTTCGAGCTGCTGCCGCCCGGGGGCCCGGGCCGCGGGGCACCCGGCCTCCGTCGGGCCGCTGCCAAGCCCGGCCCTTGCAGCCCCAGGCGCCCTTCCAGCCGAAGGCGGGCCCCGCGGGCCCGGACACTGGAGAGCGGCCCCGCACGGCGTCCCCGGCAGGAGCGGAGGCCGCGCCGCCGCCTGGCCCGCGGCTTTCCGAATGGGAAGAAACAGGCGGAGGGCCCAGGGAGCCGTGGCTCCGACGAGGACGCGTTAAATAATTTATTGATTATACAAAGTGATTCCACCGGGACGCGGGGCGGCGGCGGCGCCGACGCCGAGCCCTAGCCGGGCCGCCGTATAACTTACTCTGTAAAAATATATGTACACCCTGCGGCGCGGGCGGCTGGCGAGGGCGCCGGCCCGCGTCCGTACCCTGGTTGTCCGGCCCGGCCCCGCGCCCTCAGGAGGCGCCCCCCGCGCCGCCGCCGCACGGGCTGACCAGCGCCAAGGTCGGGGCTCTGTGCTTCTTGAGCAGACGCGTGACCTTCTCGTCGTCCGAGTTGGGGTCCAGGGGCCGGTTGTACTCGTCGTCGTCGTCCTCCGCGTCCGAGCCGCCCGCCTTCAGCTTCTCGGCGTCCGAGTCCTGCTGCTTCTTGGCCGACGCCATCTCCGCCGCGTGCCGCTTGCGCCACTTGGTCCGGCGGTTCTGGAACCACACCTGGGGCGGAGGGCGCCCGTCACTCGGGGCCCCGGAGCGCCCGCCGGCGGCGGCCCGGCCCCTCGGCGACCCGGGCCAGACGCTGCCGCCCGCGCGGACGCCCAGGCCCGCCCCAGACTGCCCCTCTGCCCCGGCCCCGGCGTGGCCGCTCGCGCGCCTTTCGCAGGACGCGGGGGAGCGAGCGGGCTGCGGCCAAGCGAGCGCCGCGCGGCGCCGCCTCACCTTGACTTGGCTTTCGGTCATGCCCAGGGAGTTCTGTAAAAATATATGTACACCCTGCGGCGCGGGCGGCTGGCGAGGGCGCCGGCCCGCGTCCGTACCCTGGTTGTCCGGCCCGGCCCCGCGCCCTCAGGAGGCGCCCCCCGCGCCGCCGCCGCACGGGCTGACCAGCGCCAAGGTCGGGGCTCTGTGCTTCTTGAGCAGACGCGTGACCTTCTCGTCGTCCGAGTTGGGGTCCAGGGGCCGGTTGTACTCGTCGTCGTCGTCCTCCGCGTCCGAGCCGCCCGCCTTCAGCTTCTCGGCGTCCGAGTCCTGCTGCTTCTTGGCCGACGCCATCTCCGCCGCGTGCCGCTTGCGCCACTTGGTCCGGCGGTTCTGGAACCACACCTGGGGCGGAGGGCGCCCGTCACTCGGGGCCCCGGAGCGCCCGCCGGCGGCGGCCCGGCCCCTCGGCGACCCGGGCCAGACGCTGCCGCCCGCGCGGACGCCCAGGCCCGCCCCAGACTGCCCCTCTGCCCCGGCCCCGGCGTGGCCGCTCGCGCGCCTTTCGCAGGACGCGGGGGAGCGAGCGGGCTGCGGCCAAGCGAGCGCCGCGCGGCGCCGCCTCACCTTGACTTGGCTTTCGGTCATGCCCAGGGAGTAGGCAAGGCGCGCGCGCTCGGGCCCCGCCAGGTACTTCGTCTGCTCAAAAGTCTTCTCCAGCGCGAAGATCTGCTGGCCCGAGAAGGTCGGCCGCGAGTGCTTCTTCTTGCCGTCCTTGTCCAGGACCCCGCCGGCCTGGGCTGCAGAGGGGGCTCGGTGAGCGTGGCCGGCGGTCCTGCCCACGCCCGCTCGCAGCCCCACCCGAACCCGTGCACGGGCCACTTACCCGGGCCGGCCAGGCGGGGGTCCCTCCAGGGCGAGCCCTGCACCACTCCGGGCCAGAAGATGGGCGGACGCCCGGGAAGCTCCGCCAGGGGCTTGGGATAGCCGCGCGCCACGGCGGCCGCGGGCCCGAAGTAGACGCCAGCCGACGAGGCCAGCCCATTGAGCCGGGGCAGGCCACCCAGGAGGCCGCCGCCCGCCGCGCCCACCGGCCGCCCCAGGATGTCGCTGATGCCGTGCGGGGTGCCAAGGGGCAGCTGCGCGCCCAGGCCGCCCAGAGCGGGCGCCTTGAAGCCGGCCGGGCCCTGCAATGCATATGGGAACAGCGACGTCTTCATCTCGGCCATGTTGTGCAGCGCGGCCAGCGGGGCGCTGCTCAGCACGAACGCGCCCGGGCGGTTAGCGTCCATGGGCGCCGCCGCCGCCGGCCGGGACGCCCATCCGGGCCCCGCCGCCGCCGCCGCCCGCCGGCCCGGGAAGTTTGCGCGAGGCCCAGGCGGGCGCCTGGCGAGGGCGCCGACGGCGCGGAGGGCGGGCGCGAGGGCGGGTGGCGGCTCCGGCGCAGGGCGGGCGGCGGCGGGGGCGCTCCGGGAGGCGGCAGCGACAGCCCCGGGGCCGGTCGGAGCGGCGCCGCGCGGGCCGGACGCGCTGATAACCGCGGGGCCCCGGCGCGGCGCGCGCGCTGATTGGCTGTGGGCGCCCGCGGCCCGGCCATTGGCCAGCGCCGGCTGTCCGCGCGCCCCCGCCGCGCACTCCATGAAGCGCCCATTAGCGCGGCGGGTCCCTCCCGGGCCGTAAATTTGCCCCCTGATTTATCTCCCGGGGGACGAAATAAATCCCGTTGGATGGGAGTTTAGTTAGGCAAAGGTTTTAATGGGAAATCAGGAAAAAATACGAGAGCATATTTTATCACCGAGAGAATGCAGATTTGAGGATCCACTCGGCACACGCGGTGCGCCCTGTTCCGTGCCGGCGGGAGGGCGCGGGGAGCCGGCAGGCACTCTCGGGGTCGCGGCCCCAGGTTTGAGGGAGGACCGAGAACATTTCCGAGAACCTCCTGCTCTGGGATGCAGAGGGCGTGAGAAGCGGGATGTCAGCGTCCACGGGCCGAAGGTTAGACTTGGCCCGCGAGAATCCGCTGTTTCCCCACCCAGTCGCTGGCCCCTCGGCGAGGCCTGTCCCGGGGCCGCCGGGTCGCGTGTGGTGGGTATGGGACCGGGTCGCCGTCCACTCCCGGCCCCGTGGGGCTGTACTTGGCGGAGCTGGGTCATTTCCCGGTGGCGCGGTGGAGCCTCATTCCTGGGAGACAACTTGAACGCGGAGCTCGGGTCTGGACGCCGCGCGGGACCTTGGCAGCCGCTCCCTCGCGAAGCGCGGCCGGAGCCTGGGGTCGGGAACTCAGGCAGACTGAATCCGGGTCACGGGGCGTGCGGCGCCGCGGGCAGAAGCGCGGCCTTTTGACCGGCACGCCGGGCGCGTGGTGTCGTCCTCGGGGTGAGAACTCCTCTCACCTCGTAGACGGTTGTGCGGGGTTCAAATACGATCTCGTAAACTGCGGAGTGCAGGCGCCTAACAGGCGCCGAGTACAACCGTGGACGTTGCCTCTGGTTCTCTTGGGTGGTGTCACATATTACGTGATGGTTCTTACTATTATCGCTGCCCGTTGGGAAGATGACGGGAACGCGTACCAACCGACGGCCGCCGATTCGTTGGAGGGGGACCGGGTTGCGGTGTCTGCCAGCCGGCCTCTTGGGCCTGGTGCAGCAGGTTAACAACGACTTTCCCGTTTCACCCGGGCCGCCAGGATTTCGGTGGCACAAACGACAGCGGCCCTCTCAGCTCTGGGCAGGAACCCAGCGTCCCCTGATACCGAGATCTCCAGGGGCCCATTTTCGTTTTGGGCAGTTCTACGGGTGTGGTGCTGCGAGTCCCTACGCCAGATCGCCTCTAAGAAAGCCACTGGCCGCTGGGCCCGGGCAGGCGTTAGGTGGCTCCCACCGCCTGCGTGTGCGCGCCCCGTGCTGTCCCGGGCGGCGTGCCAGCGCGCGTGATACCGGCCGGCTTCGTGTGTGGTGCAGCCCGTGCGCGAGGGAGTTTCTCTCTCTCCGCTGGCTTGGCCGGGCCGCTCTCCCGGGATCCGGATGCGGCTGCCCGGCAGGCGATCCGCACCAGCCGAGCCAGACCCCGGAAATCGAGCTCCTCCGCGCTCACTATGGCGGCTGAGCCCTGAGATCCGCCCCGGGCCTGGCTTGCGCCCCTCACCTCGGGCACAGCGTATGTGCCCCGAGAGCGCAGCCGCGGATCCTTTTCAGCCGGGTTTGGGCCCCTCTGGGCTCCGGGAAGGCGGCGGCGGCCGGGCCTCCCAAGCCTCTGATCTGGGCGGGAGGTCAGGACTTGGGGAGGGACCGGGGGGACTGGGGCGGGGCCACGGGAGGGGCGGGCCGGCCCCCCTTCTCCCAACTCTGCCGCGGGGAGCAGGTTCTGGATCGCTGAGGTTGAAGTCCTCTTGGCGGGCCAGGCGTGGCGCGCCCGCACGGTCGACAGGGCGCATTATCCTCCCTGAGACCTCCGTCCCCTGGCAGGAGGAGCACTGCCGCCCTGGGCGCCGCGCTCGGCTCCTCGGGCCCCCAGGCTCAGGCCACTGCATCCTCCTTCCCTCCGAGGAAACAGTGCCGGCCCACTCCCCTGCATCCCGGGGGAGCTTGCGCCCCGGGCCCTCCCTGGGCTGCGGCCGGAACGCTTGGGGTCGCGAGTGGGGCTGTGCTTGGCTCTCCAGGGATGCGTCCCCTGATACCGAGATCTCCAGGGGCCCATTTTCGTTTTGGGCAGTTCTACGGGTGTGGTGCTGCGAGTCCCTACGCCAGATCGCCTCTAAGAAAGCCACTGGCCGCTGGGCCCGGGCAGGCGTTAGGTGGCTCCCACCGCCTGCGTGTGCGCGCCCCGTGCTGTCCCGGGCGGCGTGCCAGCGCGCGTGATACCGGCCGGCTTCGTGTGTGGTGCAGCCCGTGCGCGAGGGAGTTTCTCTCTCTCCGCTGGCTTGGCCGGGCCGCTCTCCCGGGATCCGGATGCGGCTGCCCGGCAGGCGATCCGCACCAGCCGAGCCAGACCCCGGAAATCGAGCTCCTCCGCGCTCACTATGGCGGCTGAGCCCTGAGATCCGCCCCGGGCCTGGCTTGCGCCCCTCACCTCGGGCACAGCGTATGTGCCCCGAGAGCGCAGCCGCGGATCCTTTTCAGCCGGGTTTGGGCCCCTCTGGGCTCCGGGAAGGCGGCGGCGGCCGGGCCTCCCAAGCCTCTGATCTGGGCGGGAGGTCAGGACTTGGGGAGGGACCGGGGGGACTGGGGCGGGGCCACGGGAGGGGCGGGCCGGCCCCCCTTCTCCCAACTCTGCCGCGGGGAGCAGGTTCTGGATCGCTGAGGTTGAAGTCCTCTTGGCGGGCCAGGCGTGGCGCGCCCGCACGGTCGACAGGGCGCATTATCCTCCCTGAGACCTCCGTCCCCTGGCAGGAGGAGCACTGCCGCCCTGGGCGAGGCGCTCGGCTCCTCGGGCCCCCAGGCTCAGGCCACTGCATCCTCCTTCCCTCCGAGGAAACAGTGCCGGCCCACTCCCCTGCATCCCGGGGGAGCTTGCGCCCCGGGCCCTCCCTGGGCTGCGGCCGGAACGCTTGGGGTCGCGAGTGGGGCTGTGCTTGGCTCTCCAGGGAGCTGGGTGCCGTGGGTGCGGGATGGGGGGGGGCGGAGTGCCATTTGGAGGGGCCAGAGTGGGTTGGGGGCACCGAGAGCTGGGTGAGGGCAGCTGCTTCTCCATGCTGTCTGGCGGAGGGTGTCTCGGAGCCCTGTCCACGAGCCCTGTCCCGCCCCGCGCGCGGGGGTTCCCAAGCCCCAGACGCCCGCCCGCCTACCCTTCTGGACGCGGTGGCACGGGACAACCCCCACCGCTACCCCCTACCCCAGCTCCCCAGCTCCGGGTGTGTAGGCTCAACCTGTTCCACCTGTCGGCCCGCCATCTCCGGCCACTCCGGGGCTGCGTGCCTCCGCTTGGCGCCTGGCCACCGCCCCACCTTCTCCTCCGGCGCTCCCGGGAGCCGCCCGGAGGAGAGGAAACGCCCCCCGCCCCGGGGTCGACCAGGGGAGGGAGAGTCCTGCGGGGAAGGAGCGCCTCGGGTGGCGCCGCCCGAGCGGATTCCGCGGGAACGGACGGGTCCGCCAATGCCCGGTCCTGGTGCCGACGGAGAAGCCCCGCCAAGGAGGGCGGCCATGCGCCTCGCCGCGCTCTCACATTGATGTCGCGGGCAAGCGCGGAGCTCGCGGTTTGGCAGAGATCTTGACTTAGTCACGTTTATTTATCGGGTCATGCTCCCTGTCAGGCGCGCTCGGGGAGAGCCACGTGAACAGCGAGCGCCACCCTGCACCCCAGCTGGCACGACTGGATGTCGTTCAGTCGCCAAGTCGTCGGCCTCTTTGCGGACCCACAAGCTGCAGCAGGCTCGGCTCCCCCTGTCCACCACGCTCTCCCGCAGCTGTTCAGATTCATGTCCATTGAGTGGGTGATGCCATCCAACCATCTCATCCTCTGCCACCCTCTTCAACATTAAAAACCCTGCAGCGGAGGAAAGGGACCAATGATCGCTGGGAAGGAGGTGGTCAGGGAAGGTTGTCCCTCAGGAGGGCCAGCCAGGACCAGCTGGTGTCCTAGCCCGGACTGGGTCAGAGCCTGGCAGGCGTGGGGCCGTGGGACGGAGAGGAAGAAGGGGATTTGTCTCTGGAAGGAGCTTGGATCCCGTCTTCAACCTCTCAGATAGCTCTGGAATAGGCAAACGGATGAAGATTTCCCATTTTGAGGGGCCGGTAAGTCGTGGAGCTGCCCCCTGCCTGCCCCAAGCACGCCCCCTCGATGGCTTCCTGCAAAAGGCAAAGGACCCTGGCTTTGTCCTCCCACGTGGGACCAGTCCTCACCTCCGGGAGCAAGAGGAGGGGACTGCACCTGGGGGCGGAGTCAGGGGGCTGCTCACCAGGGGTTGGTGGGCCAAGAGCACCAAGTGCCTGCCAGCTGGGGGCGAAGGGAAGTCGAGGTGGAAGCGTGGGGCCCTGGAGCCGAAGAGGCCGCCTGATGGGCGCCTGGCTGCTGCAGGGCTGGGTGGACGCAACCCCCACTCCTCCCCGCAAACATCCGGGCCGGCAAAGACCGGACCCCTGCCTGTCCCGCTGGTGCCCTCGCCTGGCCGACCCTAGAAAGGCAGCTGGCAGAACCCCAGCCCGCTTCGCTCTGCTGACCCCCAGCGCCACCCGCAGGGTGCCTGCCTGAAGGGTCACTGCGGTCTGAGGGTACGCCTGGGCCAGAGGGGGGGCAGGGGCCACCAGAGGAGGCCCAGCGGGGCGCCGGCCCGACTTCACCCTCTCCCCCCTGCTTGTAGCTCAGTCCTGCCCCCGTACTCCGCTTGGGTCTAATCCCCATGAGATGACCAGTGAGCCTCAGACCCAGGCCCCAGCGGCCCCCTCCCCTCGGACCCCACACCGGTCCCTCTGCTGCCTCCCTGCCCTCCACCACCCCCCGGACCACCGTCCGCTGGCTCTCGTCGTCCTGAGGCTCACCCTCTGCTCGGTCCGCTCTGAGCCTCTCCCCGCTGATGCACCTGCCGTCAGATCGGCGCCTAGCTGCAAGAGTCCCTCATGGCTGGGGCACCCAGGGAGCTAAGTGCCACAGGGTCAAGAAGCGAACATGAACCCAGTTCTAAGCTTCAGAGGGTTTTCCCAAAGGCTGGGCTCCCCCAGGGAGATCCCTGTACTCAGGAGTCAGACACCATGGGCGTGTGGGGGTCCCTGAATGGGGCTTTGAACCAAGCACCTTCCCTGGGAAGACGCTTGGCAGGTGGGAGGGGCCCAGTAGGTCTGTAAAGGAAGCGGCAGAGGCCCAGGGGTCCGGGCTACCCGCCCCTTCCCGGCAGGAGGCGTCCTGGATAACGGCCAGGGCTCCCGGACCTGCGAGAAGCTCCCACCCCTCCCCCTTGTGCTGCTAGGCTCGCTTCCCTGGGCTTGAAGCCCCGCCCCCAGCCAGGGGCAGGTGGGCGTCTCCCCCCTGAAGAGCCCCTCCCCGCGCCCCAGCTCTGCTTCTCCAGCGCCTGTACTTCTTTCAAAGTTCTGCGCTTTACACGTAGGAGCACCCCCAGAGCAGGGCCCAGAACCACACTATTTATTCCCTCTTGGCTGCAGGCCCCCGCCTCGCTCACCATGCTGTGTGTGTGCGGGCCTCACCTTCCTTCTCCTGAAAGAAGCACCCAGTCGCCAGGTTGAGACTGTTGGCCCGTCCAACAGAAACGGGGCGGCTGTGACCGCGTGGCCTCCGGGACCTGCGGCTGTGCAGGGCCACGCGGTCACCTGACCTCACGACTCTGGGTCACTCCCTGGCGGCACATGGCCGCAGGCCTCTCTCGCCTGCTGGGAGGTTCCTGCGTATGAACAGATGTCCACCCTCCGCTGACGTAGGCCCAGTTGTCCTCAGGCCCTTCTCAGGCAGCTTCTTAAGAGCGTGGCACCTTGCGGCCTCCTTGACTGGTGCGCCTGGGCTCTGCAGGGCGGCCCCATCTGACGCTCGGGTGGCCTCAGCCTCTTCACCCCTGCACGGGGGCGACGCTGGCCACACCCCGCGGCCCCGCCCACCTGGGCTTCCTCCCTCCCCGGGGCCCCGCCCCCAGGTCCGCTACCCACCCCCTCACACTTTCCACGTGAACGTCCAACGGGCACCAAAGCTGGGTCACCTCCTCATTTCCAACGTCCTGCAAGGTTCTTGGTCCAAGACAGGCTCCGATCCACCAGGGGCCCAGGCTGCTAAGAGCTCTGGTCAAGAGTATGGGGGCTCAGAGGGAACCGCCCCTACGGGTCTGGTCCAGGCCAAAGGCATGGACACCCCTGCCCCTCAGCCTCTCCCCCTTTCACCTTCAGGCCCGCGGGCGCCCCAGCTCCGGCACCTTTCTGGGGTTGCTGTTCTCTGCTTTCTGCTTCTGGGTGGTGCTCGGCTCTTGTTGGAGACCTGTGGCCCCCCGTCCCTCGCAGCCACATCCAGGCAGGGCCGGGGGGCTCCAGCCCCCAGGAGTGCGGCTCCCACTCCCTCCCTGGAGGGGTCCAGCTGGGGCACGCACCCCGAATGTTCTGACATGAGCTGGAAATCCTCCCCAGCCCATACCTGTGAAACGGGAGCCAGGCAAAGGAGCCCCAAGGACGAGGTGCGGCCACACGGTGCCTCAGGAGCGCTCTTCAGGGTCCCAAGACTCGCGTCTCCTTCAAGGAAGGACAAAGAGAGGGCGGCCATAAATTAGCCCCGAGCTCATCCCAGGCCCCCGCCCCGGACCCCCGCGCCAGACGCGCAGTCGCGTGATGCTCTCTCTCCGGGGCTGCTCTCCGGGGGGTCTGACCGTGTGCCAAACGGGCTAATTGGGCGCCGAGCGCAAGATTTGTGTTAGGGCATCGGCTCCAGCCTGTTCGCTGTGTTCCCAGGATGGCTCGGACAGTGCTGGCCAAGTGGACGCTTCCGGAAGGGCTTCTGGCTGCGCTCCAGGCTGCTCTGGACGCCGTGGGGGCTTGCTGGCGGGTGAGGGTCCAGCTGTGCTGTGACCAGCGTCGCCCCCGCCCTGGGCTGCGCCTCTGTCGTTGGCTGAGGTGGGGGGGCTGCACTGACACCCCTCCTCCCTGCTCCCGCCACGGGCGGGGTCTGGCGCTCAGGCCGGAGGGTCCACGTGTTCCCAGGTCTTTATTAAAATGCCTCTCAGGGTGGAGACGGCAGACAGGAGGCCAGTTAACGACCAAGCCCGACAGATGCATGCTGGCATTGTTGACAGGGTGACCCCTGCACCACCACTGAGGGCGCCCAGCGGCTACCTGGGGGAGGGCCTGCTTCCAGGAGACCCGTGAGGGGGCGGGAGCTGGGGCAGGGCCACCCCAAGGACCATCCCAGAAGGCTGGGGTGGGTCATCTCCAGGGGAGAAGCTGTTGCCGATGGGAAACTATTCGCACTTTTAAAGGGTCACTGGGCGGCTGGCTGGACCAGGAAGGGTTTCAGGGAAGCACGTTGAGGTCCCCACCCCGTTCTGGGGTGAGGGGCGGCAAGCAGGGGTCCTTGGTGGAAGGAAAGCCTCCCACAGGCGCACAGGTCAGGGCTGGTGTCTGCCGCCGGCTGGCACCTCTCCTCTAGGCTCCTGAGCAGGGACAGCAGTCCCCCCGACTTTGAGGAACGTGTCTGCCATGTGAGGCAAAGAACACCCCATGCCTCCTGCAATGCCTGGGGGCTTCCGACCCCCAGCCCAGGCTGCCCACTGCCTGGCCACACAGGTCTGGGAGATGGGTCTCGCAGGGCTGGGGAGGCAGTGAGCTGGGCCCAGAGGCTCATCTGCCCCAAGCCCCCCAAGGGCTTCAAAGCTGTGCGGCCGCCAGGCCACCAAGCCCCTATGCCACGGGGTAGGGGTGCGGGCACCCCAGGGGCTGGTGGCCTGTGACGTCAGTATGGAATTTGGTCTGCGGGACCCATGAGCTTGCATCCCACAGCCTGGTTGCCTCTTCCTACAAAGGGTCCCAAGAGGTTGTGCCTAATTTAATTCACCTCAGGAAGTTAAGCCACCTTCCGGGCGGGTCAGAGTTCCTCCTGCCTGGCCCGTGGGGGTCCCGGGCACACAGGGGGTGTCCCGGGCACAGGGGGTGTCCTGGGCTCATGGGGGAGAGGGGTCCAAGGCACACAGAGGGAGTCCTGGGCACGGGGGGGGTCCCAGACACATCGCAGGTGTCCCGGGCACACGGGGCCTCCCATGCACAAAGGAGGGTGCGAGGTGCAGGCTCCCTGGGCCCCGGGGGCTCTGGCCGCGGTGGGGACGGACTGACGGCAGAGTGGATCCTGGCTCTGCTGTCAAGGCGTCCTTGCTGGCCTCAGGCCAGGGCGGCGTTCCTGGCATCTCTGGAGGAATGACAGTTGACAAAGACCTGGGTGGAAAAGCCCTCAGACAGAGCGTTCCTTCTGGTCGTGAGGGTGACAGACACCAGCTGTGAAACACTGAGCCCAGTGGAGAAAGGAGCCTCTGCCTCGGCTCAGCGCCCGCGGCGCGGGACCAGCCTCCTTTCTGCTCACCCCTTTCCTCTCCCGCACGACCGACCGCGGCCTGAGCACCTGCGGGGCCAGCACTGCCCCGGTCCCTGGGGACACGACCCCTAAGCACCGAGCGTACGAAAGATGCCACACGTGGGCGGTCTCTGTGTAAGACCCCCACCCAGAACTAACACACACACTCCAGTCCAGGCCCATCTGCCCATCCCACCTGCGTCCCGGCACCCGCATGGCACCGTCGGGCAGGGCCCAGGATCCCAAGCAGTTCTGTGGGTGTCCCACAGTCTATATGCCAGCGCCTTAGGTTTTCCCAATTCTCCACCTTTAGCAACTGTACGGGGAGGAACGCGGGGTACATGTGCAAGCCTGACAACTGTGTAGGGGTCAGTCCCTCCGAGACCCTGAGCAGATCTCGAGGTCTCGAGAGCATCCTGCCGACAGGTGCGCTCCCAGCAGCGCCTCTTGTCTCCCGCTCTCTGGCGTGCTGTGTCCTGCCTCCCTCCCACCTGTGGACCCCCCGTTTTTCCCCTTGTCATCCGGTCTGCTCTTCTGCGTGTTTAGTCTTCCTGTGGCCAGGACGCAACTTGGAGACCCAGGGGCTCTTCCAGGAGACCTGTGAGGCCCAAGTGAGGAAGGTGGGGGCGCCCCTGCCAACCAGGCAGTCTGCTGGTGACCTACAGACGAGGGTGGCCAGACTGTAAGGCCTCTGAGGTCCAACTCAAAGCCACAGTGGGTAACAGTGGAAGCTACACGCTGTTCTGAAGACAAACCTGGCTCCAAAGTCCGTAAGAGTTAAAAAGACAGAAATGCACAAAGAAGCAAAAGAAACCCAGTTGTGGTCGTGAACCTGAGCTCGCCCTGCTCATGCACGACAGCCGGAGTCACACGTGGGGACTGGAGGGCTAAATGATCAGTGCTGGGATCTAGTGAATATATTGAATTCTCTGTTCTGAAAACAGAGACACGACCAAGTTATGGGAGCGACCGCACATTATTCACAAAGTAGGTATCAATAGTTTCACCCAAGTAAACAGACTGCGTGTCTCCTGGGAGAAGAGCAACCCGGGCCGGGGCTGTGTGTGAAGCGTGAGACATCCATGAAAATGTGCACGGTGGGGGCCGCCTGCCCTGACAGCATTTCTGATATAATAGCACTTGGGGACAATGTGCCATCATTTCATTAAACAGACTGTCATTTCATCGTTAAATATATGGACACTTATCCAGAGAAAAACCTCATAAGCAGCCGTGGCACCAAACCCTGCCCTGGGGAGGAGCCTGCAGGGGAGGGGGGACAGCCTGTGAGGGGAGGAGGACCCGGGTAAAGGGTGTGGCCTGGGGAGGAGGAAGAGGTTTGGGGAGAGGAAGAGCTTGTGGGGGAGGGGGAGGAGCCTAGGGAGATGTGTATAAGAGACAGGGCTGGCACCTCTCCTCTAGGCTCCTGAGCAGGGACAGCAGTCCCCCCGACTTTGAGGAACGTGTCTGCCATGTGAGGCAAAGAACACCCCATGCCTCCTGCAATGCCTGGGGGCTTCCGACCCCCAGCCCAGGCTGCCCACTGCCTGGCCACACAGGTCTGGGAGATGGGTCTCGCAGGGCTGGGGAGGCAGTGAGCTGGGCCCAGAGGCTCATCTGCCCCAAGCCCCCCAAGGGCTTCAAAGCTGTGCGGCCGCCAGGCCACCAAGCCCCTATGCCACGGGGTAGGGGTGCGGGCACCCCAGGGGCTGGTGGCCTGTGATGTCAGTATGGAATTTGGTCTGCGGGACCCATGAGCTTGCATCCCACAGCCTGGTTGCCTCTTTCTACAAAGGGTCCCAAGAGGTTGTGCCTAATTTAATTCACCTCAGGAAGTTAAGCCACCTTCCGGGCGGGTCAGAGTTCCTCCTGCCTGGCCCGTGGGGGTTTATAAGAGACAGGGGGTGGGGCCTGTGGAGGAGGAGGAGGGACTTGAAGGAGGGGCGGAGCCTGTGGAGAAGAGGGAGGGACTTGGAGGAGGGGTGGGGCCTGCGGAGGAGGGAGAGGGCACGTGGTGCCTTCCTTCTTTCTTGCAGTGCCCAGTGCGTTTCCCCGTGTCTCCTGTGTACGTGATTCCTTTTATTAACTCAAACTTCAAAGGTCCACATCCTGGGAGCTGACTGGCCGTTGGTCAGGACGGAAGAGGCCGGGCTGCGTCTGTTTGAGCTCGAGAACCATCTTCTCCCGCCCTGTTGACTGCGTGTCTGTGAGCAAAGTAGCGACACGGGAAGAGGAAGCTGGAGCCCCAGGGCAGCCGCGCGGTGCGGTCAGCAGGCGAGGTGGTTCTGGCCGAGGGGTGCTCGTGACGGACGGGTCCTCTGAGCAAGCCCCCCTGACTGGACCCAAGGGCCCCAGACCTGCTGGGCCGCAGCCCTGGGCTCATGCAGGAGCCTCTCCGCTCTCGGCTGAGGCCCTCCTGACCACCACAGACTCCACCCCGCTACCCCCATGCGGGACCTTCACCGCGAGGCCTGCCTGGGGTCCGCGGGGTGTGCCAGGACTCGGGGCTGGCCCCTGCAGCAGGACAGCCTCCTCAGTTACTGCTCGTGCCTGGAGAAGCAGAGGAGGACCTGTGGGCCAGCGGCGGAGCTCCACCCGTGGTGAGGGGCGCCATGTAAGCAGCTACGAGCCTCCTCCAGGGGACTGCAGAGTCGGCTAGAGATGCAGGCTGAAGGCCACGAGGGGCAGGCATGGAAGCACCGTGGTCATGGGCTGCAGGGCAAGAAGGCTGCAAGGGGGCATGACGGGGGCCGCGTGGGAGGAAGACAGCCCTCCCGACCTAGCCACTCCATGCCCTGCCTGAGGCAGCTCCAGTCAGGACCAGGCTGCTGTCCTCCAGCTGATCGGAGCCCCGAGTCTGGGCAAGATCGTTTGTTAGTGTCTCACTGCATATCCAAACTGGCTCTGGAGCAGCAAGTCAGGGGGTGATTGGAAGCTTATAACACTGGCTGTGCAGCCGGGACACCTGGGTGGCCAGAGAACCCAGATGCTGAGGCCCGAGAGCCCTGGAGCTTGGCGGCCACGGCCAGGCCAGCAGAGCGCGGTTCAGGCTGCAGACAGATCGTCCCCCTTTTACTGAAATGGTGAGATTTCGGTCCCGAGGATGATGTCTGTGCTCAGTTTTCGGGAAAATCCAAACTAGTCTGTTTTGAGTGCCTGGAGGGCCCATAGGCAGCCAGGCTCGGAGCCTTCGCAGGGCAGCCTGCTCCAGGGCAGCCAGCCCTCAGCGGACGGCCGCACCTGCGGCCACGCCTAGCTCTCCATCCTCACTCGTCCTGGCTCCTGAAACTTGAGCCCATCACCTGTCACTGCCCCATCACTCCTGGGGTCAGGGGTCAGGTGTGATGGCTTCCACCACTACCGACATCCACATGGACGTCATCCTGACGTAGTCCCCAGCCGCAGTGGCAGAGGTCAGACACGCCCCCCCCCAAGGCTTGTCCCCCTCCATGCCCTGCCTCCACTGCCTGCCCGGGGACTCTGTCCCCACTGTCCCAGCCCCTGCCCAGAGCCGGGCCTGTCCAGTACAGCTGCCCCCCCCGAGAGGCCCGCACCACCCCAGCTAGGGGCTCTTGCTGGCTCCACAGACCCCTGGAGGTGGCCCCCCAGGATCCGCTGGACGGCAGCCTCCCCCCCCCGCCCACCTCCAGTGTCCTCCACTGGATATTATGCGTGACTGACATGGCTCAGCTGGTGAAGAATCCGCCTGCAACGTGGGGGACCTGAGTTCGATCCCTGGGTTGGGAAGATCCCCTGGAGAAGCGCATGGCAACCCACTCCAGTGTTCTGGCCTGGAGAATCCCTTGGACTGTGTGGTCCATGGGGCCTCAAAGAGTTGGACACGACCGAGTGACTTTCACTTTCACTCACATGTAACAGTAAACCAGAAGTCCTCTGGAGAACATCCACTTGACCCTGTGGAGGACAGACACCCGGGCCCCCCACGTCCACCTCAGCAGGTGTTCCGGCAGAGTCCCCGGGGGGTCCCTGCCTGCCGGCTCTATTCCTGGCCTCCGAGGCAGAGAACAGGAGGCCCAAGTTGCCACAAGATACATGAAAAGATGGTCAACTCACTGGTCAAGGAAGTTCTACCCAGACTGCCCCGAGACGCTGGCCGCCGGCAGCCCTGAGTCTGGCGGCTCCTCCGCAGCTTCTTCCGGGGGCAGTCCTGAGCCCGAGGGCTGAGCAGCCTGTCAGAGCGTGTCTCCCGGGCTCCAGGGCCCTGGGGCTCAGGCAGGGAGGCCCCTGGTCCCCCTGGACTGTTTGCCTCCAGAACCCGTATCCCAGGGCCTGGCTCAGAGCAGGTGCCCAGAAGAACAGGGAGGGGGGTGGGGGCACCCCAATCCCAGGGCACTGGGCCGAGGAGGCTCCACCTTATTGTCCTGATGCCACCTCTCGCCGTGTGTCACAGAGAATTAAAACCGGTAATAAGAGAATTTAAGAGCCCCCATCAGCTCTGTCCCGGCCATTAGCCAACAGCACGGGTGTTAATCTCGTCATCTGCCTCTGGTCTCAATGAATCGTGATAAAAACGTCAAACAATTAGATTATCCTGGCCGCCAGCGCCCGTGATTGAGTGGTGAGGCAGGCGCGCCCCTTGAATCACCCTGACAAGAGGGGCTGGTCACTGCAGGGCGTCCCCCAGCCCCTCCGATCCCATGTCGGGGCCCGGCCCGTCCAAGGCCAACACTCGTCCCAGGGTCAGGGCTGCCTCTCCGGAGACCCCCTTCTGGGCGTGGGGGCCCGGGGGTCTCCACGGGGCAGGGAGATGATGCTGGGGGGAGGAGCAGGGTAGACTGTCCCCTCCGGGACAACCCCCGGGAGGTGGTCACGGGCCCCTCCCAGAGCCCCAGAAGGGCTGCTCGTGGAGAAGCCCGCAGTCCAGGGCAGGACCCCACAGTTGGGCCGTTGCCCAGACGGAGTTTGCAGCGGCCGCTCCTCAGGAACCACGCCACCTTCCTCTTTGTAAGGGCAGAGACATGCTGAAAATTGATTTCTCTGTTGGAAATGGGATAATGAGACTGGTTGTTTCTATCTCCATCATCGTCATAATAAAATGAGAGGACGTGAAGTAATATTGTATGTCTTAATGCAAGGGAGCATTAATTGAATACAAATGGCCTTTCTTGAAGTTGCTGAGTTATATTTCAGACATATGGGATAATGATGCCAGTTAATCATTTTTACAAGATATAAAATTACTGGCTCCTCCAGGAAGATCATTAAGGAAAACAATTGTTCACAGCAATTGAAAATAGAGTTTTAATTATTTAATACAGAAATTAAACTATTAGAGACCAGTATTGAATGAGGGAACTTAATAGAAATTTATATACAAGCGTCTGTGAACATTTTAGCTTTATTAACCCACCTAATTTCTTAATCCTGATCAACCCAGAAGGGCTGTTTGAGCTGTGAGAGGGAATTAACTGCTGGGAGAGGAAGGTGGGCCCAGGCGCCGGAGGCGCGGGGGGCAGGAGACCCGGCTGGAACCGTAGGCCTGCCCTCTGGAGAGGACCAAGGCAGGGCCCTCGCGCAGAGGGGCGAGCCCGGGGCAGGACAGAGGAGGCCCGGCTCTCTCTCTGGAAGTGGAAGCAGAGGCCACCTCCTTGGAGACAGACCTTGGTCTGTGCCTGGCGATGCTGCTCTGTGGGATTCCATGAGCAAAAGGGTGCTGCCCGGGGGGTGGGGGGGGGATCTGGGACCCCCCCTGGGGCAGGTCATAGGAATGGGAGCCCCCTGCCTGGGCTGGCCCGGCTCCACAGCCCCCAGCCCCCAGCCCCCCAGCCGTGAGGGGGACCCTGGGCTCCTCACCCATTCAGAGATCCCCCCAACCCAGTGGCGCTCACCCCGGGGCACGGGAACTGTCATGTTTGCAGGCAGCCTGTCTGAGGGTAGGAAGGCTTTGTGCAACATTCTGACTGACATCTCGAATGACAAGGCCTTTACCAAGTGTGAAAACAGCAGGTGCTCGCTGTTGGAAACAGAAACTCAGCTTTTCTCCCTTTTCTTCCCCCCTAAATCTCCTACAGCAGAGCACACTGCTGAAAGCAGCTCCGTGTTTTGAAATACAGAAGCCACTGTTCCAAGACGTAAGTTCAGAAAGCAAGTTGAACTTGGAAGCAGGGAACTAACAGAAACCGACTGGTCCCATCCCCGGCTGCTGGGCGCCCCCCACCTCGCCCCCTCCTGGGAGCCCCGCTGTCCCGGGGAGGCCGGGGCTCCAGGACCACCAGCTCTAGGTCGGGGAGCCTGTCTGGACTCTGGAGCTCAGCCTGGCCCTGAGCCAACTGCTGCTCAGGAACGGGGAGGCTGGGCGGGGGCGGGGCTGGGGCCTCCAGGAGACGCTGCCCCCACCCTCGTGCCAGGGCGCCCCGTCACCCACCTGTGTCCCTTCTAGAACACTAACAACTTGCAGGTCTGGCTGCCCTTTCTGAAAGGGCTGTGCACCGCTGGAATTACATTGTCTCCTATTATTACCAATAAATTCAAGTGATCTTCTCTCTCCTTATAGTTTTTAGGGTTGCATAAATTTCCCCTCGCAGTTTCTCGTGCTTGAATATATTACAGAATGCCACCTGTGTTACGGCAGCTAATTGATACTGTGATTTGTCATGTTGCTGGGACATAACTCAGAGGGCGACCGAAGCCCCAGCTACACGGAGCAGCACTCACATTTCTCACAGGAGAGGCACGGCGGCAGGTGAAAAATGCGACGCCGCGCGGATGAAGGATTTCCAGAAGCTTTTATCCTTGCTGTCTGGGTGGCTGCCAGCATCTTTCTAGAGGGAAGCTCGGATTTCCAGCACTGCTCCATTTGAATTTATTCCCTGGTCATTACTTAGCGGTTTTTTTAAAAAAATAAAAAACTGGAACAAATACGCGTATATGTTTGAAGAGAAGAAAAAATCAAACACAAAAGAGGGGAATCATCACCTCAGTATAATCAAAGATGAGCTCAAAAAACTTCCTATGGCGAATTAATCATAGATTCACAAGAAGTTGCGGAAACAGCCCAGGCAAACCCAGAGCCCGGGCTTGAGCCGCGACGGCGTGGACCTGCGTGCGGCCGCCCCCCCACGGGGGTTGTCTGTGTGCCCGTGTGCTTGTGTGTGTTTGTGTCTGTGTCTGTCGTGTGTGTTTCTCTGTGTGTGCCTATGTGTCTGTGTGTCTGTGTGTCTTTGTTGGTGTGTGCCCATGTGCTTGTGTTTGTGGTGTCTGTGTGTCTGTGTCTGTTGTGTGTGTGTGTTTCTCTGTGTGTGCCTATGTGTCTGTTTGTGTGTGTGTGTGTGTGTGCCCATGTGCTTGTGTGTGTTCATGTCTGTTGTTGTGTGTCTGTGTGTTGTGTGTCTGTGTCGTGTGTCCATGTCTGTTGTGTGTCTGTGTGTTCGTGTGTGTCTGTTGTGTGTCTCTGTTTCTCTGTGTGTACCTATGTGTGTGTGTGCCCATGTGCTTGTGTGTATTCGTGTCTGTCTGTTGTGTGTCCGTGTGTCACATGTCCATGTGTGTTGTGTGTTTCTGTTGTGTGTCTATGTTGTGTGTTCTTGTCTGTGTCTGTTGTGTCTGTCTGTTGTGTGTCCATGTCTGTTGTGTGTGTTGTGTGTCTGTGTCTGTTGTGTGTCCGTGTGTGTTGTGTCTGTGTTGTGTGTCTGTGTGTTGTGTGTCTGTTGTGTGTCCATGTCTGTTGTGTCTGTGTGTGTTGTGTGTCCGGGTCTGTGTGTTGGGTCTGTGTCTGTTGTGTGTCTGTGTGTGTTGTGTCTGTGTGTGTTGTGTGTCCGTGTCTGTTGTGTGTCTGTGTGTGTTGTGTGTCCGTGTGTGTGTGTTGTGTCTGTGTGTTGTCTGTCCGTGTCTGTTGTGTCTGTGTGTGTTGTGTGTCCGTGTGTCCATGTGTATTGTGTGTCTATGTGTGTTGTGTGTCCGTGTGTTGTGTGTCCTTGTTGTGTGTCCGTGTGTGTTGTGTGTCCGTGTGTGTTGTGTGTCCGTGTGTGTTGTGTGTCTGTGTGTGTTGTGTGTCCGTGTGTGTTGTGTGTCCGTGTGTGTTGTGTGTCCGTGTGTGTTGTGTGTCCGTGTGTGTTGTGTCTCTGTGCAGGCAGGGCACGGCGCACTGTTCTCCCCCATGTAGATCTGTGGCGCTGTCGCAGCCGAGGTGCAGAGTCCGGCTTCGCCCCAGGCTTCCGTGGGCCCTGATCTCTGCTGTTCGGAGCTCGAGGATGTTGTGTGAAGGACACCACAGCGAGTGGCCTTCTTGCTGTCGGCTTCTCCGCTCAGCACGATGCCCTCGGGTCCAGTCCGGCCTCAGGCGGCTTCCTTGCCGCCGTGGGCGTTCCGGCGAGGGCGCTGCCCGCCCAGCCACTCGAGTGGAGGCCTTCGGGTTGGTTCTGGTTTTTGCTCTGATGGGATGAAGCTGCCAGACACGCTCACGCAGGTGTTCCTGTGTGAACCTAAGTTTCCATTCCCCTGGGATCCATGCAGAGGCTGGCTCAGGTGCTAACTGCACACACAGTTTATGAAAACCTGCCGAGCTCTTTTCCAGAAGGGCTGCACCGCTTTAGATTCCTTCCAGAGACGCACGGGAGACCAAGGATTCCCGGCGAGTTTGCTTTGCCATTTCCGGTCCCTCGATTCAGGGGAAATGAGGTCTTGGCCCCAGTCTCCCTGCTGGTTCTTCTGCCTGCCCCTGCTGCCAGCCTGTCCCCTCCTGGTCCCCACAGCCCTGTGGAGCTGGGTCTACCCTCGAGCCGTCGGAGCGTAGACCAGGCCGCCTCTGCCACGGGGCTGAGACATCAGGGCTGCCAAGTCCCACACCAGCCACGCCACTGAGGCATTTGCAGCGGACACCCCAGCGCTTCCCATCCCCTTGGCAAAGCCCCACGGGGCCAGTGGGTGAGGTCCTGGGCTGGGCCCCTGGGAGTCCTGAACACATGGTCACCTCTGCCCGGGGTGTGAGTCCCACCCTAGGGTGGAAAGCTGGGGCAGGGAGGCCTGGGGGCTGAGGTTGTGTGGCCACGCCCTCCCTGTGAGTTTGGAGGTGCTGATGTCTGCCCAGGCCAGGGGCAGAACCAGGCTTGTCCCTGCTTTGGGGGCACAGAAACACAGCTGAGAAGTGATGAAGCTGTTTATTAAAGCACTTGGACAGACCCGTGTCCTCATTAGGAGCAGAGGCATGGAGGCCTGGGGCCCCAGGGAGAGCCTGGAGAAGCAAGGGGCCCGGGGTCCAGACAGCTGTAGGGTGGGCCCAGGCACCTGCCCCACAGGGCCCTGGCCTCACGGTGGAGATGGGCAGGCGCTGCCCTGTGAAGAATGGGGTGGGGGCTCTGCTGCGCAGCCTGGCAGGGGTCTCGGGAGGAGGCTGAAGGCCCCCGGGAGTGGGCCGGGTGCCCCTCACACAATGGCCTGGTGCGGGAGCCCATAGAGGACTGTGTTGAGGGCGATGGGGAGCCGCTCGGAGCCTTGCAGCTGCGGCCGGAGCGCCGCCGGCCGGTCCTTCCAAGCGTGCAGGGACTCGTCTGGGGAGAGCGGATGGGCACGCGATGCGGGCTCACGGGGACGGACGCCTGGGGCCAGCCCAACGGAGGGGACGGTGCCAGGGCCCTGCCTTCCAGCACCGCCCAGGTGTGGACACTGCAGAGCCACGGGCCACCCTCACCTACTCACCCGTGCGATTGCTCCCTCACTCACACACCCTCCACACTTGCTCCTACACGCTCACTTACACACCCGCTCACACACATACTCCCACACTTGCTCACTCATGCACACACTCATGCATGCGCACATCTGGCTCACGCACGCGCTCACGCGCTCGTTCAGCAAGCACTTATTGCCTGGTACTTCGGCACTGTGCCCCGTGGGGTCTACACTGGGGCCCCTTCTGCATCTGTGTCTGAAGGCCTCGTGAGCTGGGCTAACTCTCTCAGTCACGCCGGATTCTCACGTTGGCACGCTGCTCAGCTCACTACCTGTACCGCACTCGGGGGTCTTTCACACCAGAATCCACCTGGAGCGCAGTTGCTCCATGTGGACATTAGGGTTTCATTTCCGCTGGAGGAGTGGGTGGGTTTCCTCCCAAGAGCACCCAGGGGGCTTTTCAGGGTTTGAGGACTTGAGCCTTTTGAAGATAAAGATGTTCTAGTCATTTGCTTGTTTCTCCCAGAAGACTCTGGATGCTGGATTTCACATGGGCTATGGGCTGTCGGAGGCTGAGCGTCCCCGAAAACAGGAGGCGCAAGAGTCCCCCAACCCCAGCCCAAGGCGCTGGAGGAAGGGAGGCCGCTGCTAGTTACCGTGGTGGGCGGCGTCACTGGCTCCCACCTCCTGAAGCAGGCGAGTTGTTCTCCCGATCGGCCTGCCGACCGCCAACAGATCTAGAGAAGAGCCGGCCCTGAGATGGGCCGTCCACCCCCACAGGCCCCAGGAGGCCGCGTGGCCGCAGGACCGGGCGGCAGTGCCGGGACCACTCACTTTCCCACAGGACCTGGGCTCGCATCGCGTTGTCCTGCAGCACCGTAGGCCACTGGTTCACCACGATGCTCCCGACCCCCACCAGGCTCAGGAGGATGGCGGTCTCTACCGGCTCCTCCAAGGACAGCTGGAGTTCACTGCAGGGGACGGAGATCATGGGCTGGCACGAGGGGCCCGGCCAGAGCCTCCCCGTCCGCAGCCCGAAGAACACCAAGTGTGGGACCCTGTGATGGACTCACCGTCCTTAAGCTTCTTGAGAAGTAAAGATTCCACCCGCCCAACCACCGCCAGCCTCCCCACATGCACCATTAAACGCCATTTAGCAAGAAAATCATTTCAGGGTACCGGCACACTCTGGAGGGCTCCCTGCGTGGGGGGAGCTGTGAGGGGAAGCACCCCCCGCGGAGGGTGGTCTGCAGCCCCGCTGCCCGCAGCCCCTGAAGCCCTGGGGGGTATGTGACAGGTGATGCTGGAGCTGGAGCCAGGTGTCCTCCCCACTGCCCCTCTCTGCCGATCCCAAGCCCAGCGGCCCGAGGCTCCAGCCAGGCCTGTGGTCTGGGGGCAGGTCACGGCGGGCCGGCTGCCGTGGGGGGCAGAGCCAATGCCCCAATGGGCATCCACCGCTACGCCCCCCCCGGGTCTCCCATCAGCTTCCAGGGGACCCCGGGTACCTCCTGCTCTCCGAGGACTCTGCGCGGCGCCGCACGCTCTGGTGGGACTGGGCCAGGCCCAGCAGCACCGCCAGCTGGCACTCTGTGGTCACAGGCGGGGCTCATCAGCCAGGTGCCCGGGGCGGGGGGGGAGACCCTGTGGGCAGGCTGTCACCCAGGGCACAGGCAGCTGTGGAAACGCAGCCCCCTCTGCCCGAGGCTCAGACTTTGGTCCGTTTTCTAGGCCACACGGGCAAGCTGGCCATTCGCCTTAGGGGCTCCCCACCTTCACAGTCTCCTTAGGCGGCCAGGCCAGACAAGGAGCGGGGGGCGGGAAGTCCACCCAGGGGGCCACTGCATCTCCAGACCTGCAGGCGGGGTCTCAGCTCCCAGCTGCCCTCATGAGGTGGTGGCCTTCTGTGCCCTCAGGAGGGCCCGTGTTGGAAACGGAGCAATGGGTGTGGGCATGAGAAAGCCCCAGGAGAGAGGCCCACCCCCACAGCAACCTGACTGCGGGCTGGCCTCAGGGGCCATCCCCAGGGGAGCTGACACCACGGGCTGTGAGCACAGGTTTGGCTGGGGGTAGATGTGTATAAGAGACAGGTAGACCAGGCCGCCTCTGCCACGGGGCTGAGACATCAGGGCTGCCAAGTCCCACACCAGCCACGCCACTGAGGCATTTGCAGCGGACACCCCAGCGCTTCCCATCCCCTTGGCAAAGCCCCACGGGGCCAGTGGGTGAGGTCCTGGGCTGGGCCCCTGGGAGTCCTGAACACATGGTCACCTCTGCCCGGGGTGTGAGTCCCACCCTAGGGTGGAAAGCTGGGGCAGGGAGGCCTGGGGGCTGAGGTTGTGTGGCCACGCCCTCCCTGTGAGTTTGGAGGTGCTGATG